>JAJJMA010140150.1:0-16510 GCA_023529015.1 Papaver nudicaule
AAATGTTAAATCTCCTGAATTCTTGATTCCGATATAGATGTCACGTTAATTATATCCAGGAATTTAAATCAAGACATCAAATGAATAATCAAATGAATATTTGATCGAGTAGTATAATCATACGAAGATCTAATTACATACAGTATTGATCAGAAATCATGTGTCTACCTATCTGAAGCGACTAACCATATTTTTGATGATGACTTAATCCCACTTTAGTTGTACATTGAAGATGAACGAATTCAAACTTCAAACCGAGAATATCAAACTCATTAATTCGTTGAAGCACAAATCAAAAATATAGAGTTTGAACTCCGAAGTTACGCATTCTGAGATAACCATATTATGGTTTCGAAACGTACATTCTGTTTTGGCAGAAACCAAATTAAGGTTTCGGAACCTAAAGTTCATTATATGACAGAACCGTATTAAGGTTCCCAAATCAAGTTTCCATATAGCGAAATCTAAAGCTTGGTTTCGAAATCTAGATTCGGTTTAATAAAACCTTGGTTAAGGTTTCAAAAAAAGAAACACATATTAAATCTTCACAAATGTTTGGTGTCGAACTTGAGAGTCCATGTGGTCGAGAACCGTTTCATCATCACACCTTTTTAGCCTCGACGCACAGGAATATATTTCCCGGTTCACATAAACCTTTAGGAAACCCCAGGGTCTTTTCGACCTTTTAGAATTCACATGGTCAAAACACATTGGCCTTGATTCTCAAGTCACTGTTAGCCAGCAACATAGTTACGAATCTGTATTATCTCATTGGTCACAATATTTAGTTTCGGACCAATAGCTTATGAATACGAAAACCAGATTATGGTTTCGAAATCAACGTTTAGTTTTACCAAAATCTACATTGAGGTTTCGAACATTGAAAATTCATAAGTTAAGATTACACGAATATGGTTCCGGAATCCAGAAGTGAGATATGACATACGAGATGTTCATATACATAATCAAATGAATGATTCAGAACTTCAGTATTCAGAGCCAAACCATGACGTAGTATTCGAATCTCGGAACAACAATATTTCAAGTCTACACAACATAAGTGTGAGTCACGATCTCTCTTACATTAGCTCATACAAGTATATGCAATCAATCCGACAGAGCCATACTAGGTAAGAAGAGACACAATACTGTGATGGATTAAATCCCGCAAATAACATCACATTGCTATATCTAACTTGAAAGGCTTTAGGAAAAACCTTTATATTAACTTAGAGACGAAGAAGAAAAGAAAGCTCTAAGCAATATGGAACGTCTTAACTTCAACACAAATATCGCAAGCGATAAAGTGGAGTTATCTTAAGACACATTGATCACAAGTGATCAAGTCATAACGTAAAGCTCAAGATGAGAGTTATTTTTATGTCTTTTGTAGCACAAGTGTAAAAGATAATGGAATCGTGTTATTTGGATTCACTAACCTCTTGAATGATGAAGCCCGATGTCTTCGTTTGATCTTCAGTCTTTCTTCAACCTCTTCAAGTAGTGATTCTAAATCCTACAAAAATCTTCTACCACTACACCATATTCTGTGATCCGCAACTGAAATTCGCAACGGTTTAGATGCAGTTGCGAATCGCAACATACCCAGAACCGTTGCGGATTTGATGCAACGGTAGAGATTTAGTTGCGGATTGACGCAACGGCTTAGATTAGGTTTCAATTTCGCAACAGAAAATTTTCACGTGTGTGGAGTGTGCGTGTGGCGCATTACACTTTAGGACACTTTGTGGAGTGTGCATGTGGAGTGTGCATGTGGAGTGTGCGTGTAGTTATCTTATCTAAACCTGCCTTATCCTTCTTCTCGTTTTCTTTTCTCTCATCTTTTCGTTTTCTTTTCTCTCGTTCTCTCGAAGCTCTGAATACAGACTCACAGACCTTCATCTTCCCCCTTTCTACCACCACCACCACCATCAATCGTTGTCTTAATCTTTCAGTGATTCTCGTCTTCAATCTTGTGATGTTAAGGCTTAGCCAAAGTTCCATTTCTGTCTATTTGCGAAAATTTTTTTCTAATAAACCCTAACCTAGTTTGCTTTTGAGTTTTTCTTTGATTTAATGATAGGGTTTTGGGTTGTTATTGTTAGGGTTTCGAGAAGAGACAGATTGAGTGAAACTGTGTCATCCATATCTTTGATATATTTTGGTTCAGTTTTTCTTTAGATCTATTATGGAATTGATTAGCAAATAGGAATTGAGATATCGACAAGCCATGGAAAGCTTCGCAGAACAATGATTTTGTGCCGTGCGTTGAACCTAGTCCCGGTTATTCCTAGGTTTGTACTTTTGGTTGTAAATTGCCTCTCTTTTTTAGAAGAGCAGAGATAGATGTATGTGAAATTATTTCCTAGGTTTGTACTTTTAGTGATTGATGTATATTTTTTGCCAAAATGACACAAGACATGGGTAGGAAAATATAATCAACTTTTAACCTCTAGTCCTGCAAAATTATTACTTGTGTTGGCCCTTTGCCTGAATTCGAATTTCTAGTTCGGCAACGAAGTTAGTTGTTTTATTGTAATTGCCTTTCTTTATATGTTTGTGAAGATTTTTCCTAGGTTTGTCAGTCGTTCTCTAGTCTCTTGAGACCTTCCTAAAGTTGTTTATTCTCTGAGCTTGAGTATCTTTTAATCTTGACATGGACTCCTGGTATCTTCTAATCTTTTAACACTAGTTCTTCAAAAAATTATTACCTGTGCTGGCCTTTGTGAAAAACTGATTATTCTTGGATAAACCTTTCTAAAAATTGTTTATTCTCTGAACTTTGAGTGTCTTCTAATCTTGACATGGACTTTTGTAACGTTAAACAGATGTTTCTGAAGATTTTTCATAGGTTTGTACTTTAGTGATTGATGTATATTTGATGAAAGTGACCCTAGACATGGGTAGGAAAATTTAATCATCTTGTAACACTAGTCCTTCAAGATTATTACCTGTGTTGGCCCTTGTGAAAAACTGATTGTTCTCGAAAATTGAATTGTCCTCTAATCTCTTGAGACCTTCCTAATTTTTTTTTTATTTTCTGTGCTTTCTAATCTTGACATGGACTCCTGTAGCGTTAAACAAATGTTTATAAATTTACTTGTGCACATTTTAACGAGTCGTATTTGGCTAATTTCAGCTCTAAAAGAAGAGTAAGTGAGCCAGTAGCTAAGACTAGAGGGAGTCGGGAACGGTCTAGAAGTCGCAGCACCCGTCGAAGGTATTACCTGTTGTTTTTAATTTGTATAATTTCAGACATATTTCCAGTATCTGATTGTAAACCGTTCCAGTTCCAGGTCTCGTGACGATCACAGAGGGGGTCGGGATAGTAGAAGGAGAAGTCGTAGTAGGAGTCGTGAACGGTATGATGACAGGTCTCGTGGGAGGGGTAGAGATTCACGCCACCGCAGTAGGAGCCGCAGTTTAAGTCCTGATTACCGAAAGGGTGGTAGTCGAAGTCGATACGAAGAAGAGCGCCGGAGGAGCAGAAGCAGGTCCGCTGGCAGGTATTAGAATTCACACATCTTGGCATCTTATTATGTTCTCTGGCTTTGCACTTTGCACCTTATATTGATGAAAACATCCTCACTTTATTTCAGTGCTTCCCCTGCACGTTCTCGTAATCCATCCCAACAGAATTCTGACGCCGATGTAAGTTCTCTGGCCACTTTTTTTTTGTTTTGTTTGTATTTGCAACTGGTAATTAAACATGTTACACTGAACTTGTATTGCAGGAGTGATGCAAGGGTTACACAATGGACAAGTCACAAATCCTTTGAGCAAATGTGTAGTTTAAAAGGCGGTGGGTGTTTGCATGTTCTCTTCAAAGTACTGAGTGCGTGTATTGGTAGACTTTGAACATCTTGAAGGTTGATTATTGCTTGTTGAACTTAATCATCGATGCACTTAATGCTGCAGTTAAGTAGTCTGCAAACCTTTTTTTTTTTAATTTGTCAAATGTTGAAGTCACTGGACTTGATGAATCAATGCATGTAGTTCGAAGGTTTAATAGTTTGCGGTGTGAGAGGTTAATTTGTTCTGCATCACATCATTTCTCATGTGCATTGTTTTGCCTCTTTAATTGCTCTTATTTTCCCCCTCTTAATCACGCATCTTTGATTAATGGGAGTTCTGACTGAGGTAACTATATAAATTACGATTTTATAGTTTTGTTCGGGGAGTGTTGAATGGGCTTGGTGTGATGTGATGATGATGGTGATGTAGCAGTTGTGTTCATGCTGTTTTAGAATTCCTAAGTTGATGATATCCATTTTGATGCTGGTTACGAGCAGTAGCAATCTATTGAGCCCTCAACCACCTAGTTGAAAGTCTTCTTTGTTGATGGGAATTGGGTGGAGGTTTGTTTTACTTCTCATCTTTTATTTTTCAGTATGTGTTTGATTCTACTAAAGACATTAGTGTACTACCATGCAGAGATACGCTACACTTGGATTGCTTGAAGGAGATGGAAACACATTTTCAGTAAGTATTCTTGAACAATAACTTAGGAGTTTGAAGCAGTATATAGGGGGTTCTGATTATTTTACCTTGGGTACCTAGGTGAGTTGATTCGTTATGGATCTTACTACCTTTTGCAGGTTTTCATGCCTTGTCTGTTCAAATCTGTCCGTGATATGTCTAGTGTGTGGGAACAACTTGATCAAGAGGTGGCTTCCCATGCCTGAAATCTACCAGCACAAGATGGTAAGCAGAGCATTACATATAAGTACCCTGGCAATATACGATGTTCGGTTTCTTTAATTTGGTTGTTTGTCAATGTAATAATCAGGTTTGGATCCTCTGCAACGACTGTGGGACAACTTCAGAGGTTCATTTCCATGTTGTGGCACATAAATGTTTAAGTTGCAAATCATACAATATGTAGCTGAAGCAAAACTTAAACCTTCGGAAAAAAAAAAGAAGGTAGGCTTTCGCGTAAGCACTCACTTATTGGAGATGTCTGGAAAGCATTTTTCATTGTACATTAAGTCATTCGTATCTGTTGAACATGTCAATATTGAACCAAATGTTGCACCATTTTGAGAATTTTGGTTAACTCAATGTGTGTGGTACCATTTTGCAGTGAAACAAAATGGGAGGTGGAAAAGACTAGCATAACTCAATGTGTCCTTAATGAAGTTGATCTAAATGTAAGAGTTCCCTTTTCACATAAACACTTTGTAATGTTTGTAAGATTTCTTCTATTCAAATATAAGAACAAATGTCTATCCATCACTTTGTAAGGACATGAATTATATATATATTCAACTTGTACTAGTAAGAATGGTTATAAGTATTTGTGTGTGGAGAATCATATATATATATATATATATTTGTGTGGAGAATCAAAGTATGACTGCCCTTTTTTTAACCAGGTCAAAGTCTGACTGACCTTATTTTGACCAGGTCAAAGTCTGACTGACCTTGTTTTGACCAGGTCAAAGACTGACTAGGTCAAAGTCAAAGTCGGTCTTCTTTGACCTGGTCATTTTTTTGACTTTGGTAAAAAAATTTGCAACGGTTCAGCTGATGTTGCATCCAAAATGGGCTGTAACGGGCCTCAAACCGTTGCATTTTCCGTTGCAGCCCATATTTCGCAACGTTAACAAAGCAGTTTTGAAATTTTGTTACACCACCTTTCGTAACAGCCGGGGGACCGTTGCGACCAGGAATAGCAACATACCTGGGTTCGTTGCGACCAGCAAAATATGGTGTAGTGCACAACCTAAAGCTAACTCTTTCATGACTTCACCTAATTGTGTGTTGTTTAGCGGTCGAGTTTTGATCACTAAAGTTGACAACTAAGCTTGACATACCAACACTTAGTGAGGTTGATCGAGCCATGCTCTAACAAAAACCTTCACTCCAAATTATTGCTACTTGTGAACGATTAAGGATAAACACTAAACAAGCTAGTTAGTTGTCTTACTTAAACTCTTTGGCTAAAAAAATCCGTTAGCCTTCATATCCATGGTCATTCGTCTAGGGATGCAAAAACTCTACTAAGATAATGATCAAAACAACCGCTCGGAAATCTGTCAAGTTCAATCACTCAAGAAAATATATAGAGAGTGTGCAAAATTTGGCTAAGTGAACGGTGTTTCCCGAAGTTTAGTTATGAACCGTACCACTACTTTCTATACGGGAGAATTTGCACTCAATTTTTAAGTTTAATATTGATTCGCGACGTGTTTCAATCTGTCATCCCTCAATACCCACATCGAGTCATTACATTTTGGACTCTTTTCTTGCGATGTGGTCATCCCAAGCTTCTATTAAGAGGTTTCCGATGTATCCTTGGGGTATGAAAGACAATTTCTTATACTCCGCATTGGAATAGTCACAATATAATATAACACAATCAAACAAAAAATTATCGTCTTTTCTATCTTTATTATTATTCAATTTGAGGCATATAGATTCTCAACCAATCCCTAAATCCTAGTGTTGATGGTGGTTTTTGGCGAGGAGGTCACAGAAGTAATTTTGCATCAATCTCTGGCGTCCTGGAATGGCTCAAAGAAAAGGTATGAATTTATTTTATAGTCGGGATAAGATATTTAAATTACCATTAGCTGTATTTTGATGTCTTACGACCCTAGCCTAGTAGCATGGTCCACAATCCCTAGCCTGTACAATAAAATACCTACGCATACGCATTGGCCTAGCTCATGCTCGAGCCAAAACCCTAGGCCATTCACGCCACCTAGCAAAGGAAGAATATACACGGTCATTCTTGGCCTATGGCCTAAGCTAGCCTTGCCAAGCTTTCACGCCATCTACCTCTTGGCTGGCCTAGCTCAGCCCGCCACTAACTTTGGCCATCTTCCTTGTGGCTTTGCTTAGCTCTCGCCTAGCCTAACCCGCCAACACTTTTGGCCATTAATCTCTCGGCCTAAGCTTAGCCCCGCCTAGCTTAGGCCGCCAACACCTTGGCTTTTCTTCCTCTTGGCCTAAGCTTAGCCCCGCCTAGCTTAGGCCGCCAACACTTTGGATTTTATTCTCGTGGCCCAGCTTAGTTCCCACCTAAGCCAAGTCCCACCTAAGCCAAGTCCCACTAAAGCCTCACGCCACTGCCCATCTTGGCTCTTGGCCTAGCGTCAACCCGCCATTGGCTTTGGCGCCAACACTTTGGCTTTCACCCTTCACGGCCTAAGCCTAGCCCCGCCTAGCTACAGCCCCGCCAATGCTTCACGCCCCCTCTCTTTGGAGGCCCAAGATTAATCCCTGCCCTAGTCTTGGATGCCCACGCTTCTAGCTTGCCTCAATCTTGGATATCCATGTTTTTGGCGTGCCTTGGCACTTGGGTGCCCACGCCATCTCCTCAACTTAGTTATGGATACCCATGTTATTGCCCTGGCCTAATTTTGGAGCCCCATGACTTCGCCTTGGCCAAATCTTGGAGGCCCGAAGTCAGGGCGCGGCTAAAACTTGGTGGGGAGTCACGGTTTTCCTTCCTTGTGCTCACGCAAGAGCCATGAGATCTTCTTCTCCCACGGGCTCTAGTTGCCCCTTTGAGGCTAGGATATATTCTTTTCTAGCTTCCCCTCTACTTATGGGTCCCACTGATCCAAATCCTAGAGGATTATGGATTTTACTTAGTCCATAATACTCTAGTTTCCTAATCAAATTCGGAAATCTGACAGTTCTGCTCACGTATTTCTCCATGGCGTGATTTTTAGAGCCCAATCCGTAAGGAATTAGAAGGCGCTTCCTTCACGAAATATTTTCCTCTCTGAATTTCCCATAACATACTAAAAATTCAGATTTTTATCTATTATGAGCTGTCCTGGGCGATTTTACGAATGAACAACATACAAACTGTACAGTAATCCGAAATAACATAAATGTTATTGTTCATCCTTTACGCCTTATGCCTAACTTCTTAATAAAATTATTATACCATGCAATATGGTTTATTATAATTATTGTGGCCTATCTTTAGGTCTTATATTGGCAATGCTTATGCATTCTTGATGATGGCTACGCCGTGATAGCATCATTCGTCTGTTTTTCCTGGTTATAGACTTGCTTCTATAAATCAGTGCTATAATTCTTAATCATGGCTCATTGCTATGATTCATATTATTTTAGACATTCATATGTCTTTATTATTCAGGGAATTGGTGCATTACATGCCACAAACCAATTTCCCTTATTTATGGCAAGACGAAAGTCGTATTTATTTGACTATTGCCACAGAGAGTTGCTGAAATCCTCTCAGTCTAATTGGCGATTGCATAGCTCAATCCTTAGACTCACCTTATCTTATCTAACGGCGGTTGCTAGCTCAACCCTTAGATTTATCTCATTGGTTTAAATGGCGATTGCCCGGCTCAATCCTTAAACCAAAACCTAAAAGAGACACACAAGCTTATCGCTTAATCTCTATCTTTACGCAAAAGTCCTGAGTTTACCAGTAATTGGTACGACTTTGCACTCAGTCAGCTTTGACTTAACAAATATTCAATCTTTAACAAATCTTACGAGAATCAAGTAAGTTACATGGGGGGATATTCTTTAGGGTTTTGGTTTGGCGGTCTACGGCACGTGTGATTGCAACGGCTCAATCACTTAACGGGAAAGAAACTAAGTCGTGTGAACGTTGCTGAGAAGATGGGATAGAGTAGTGGGCGGTTCATTCTTCCCTAATAATAGGCGCAAGACTTTCCCCACTCACTCCACACTCCCACTCTTCCACTTCTTCCACTTCTTACGAGATCAGTTGGAATTCTATTGCTATAAATAGGTCACTCGACCAGTTTGGAAACAACAAGTTCTCCAGCAAGAACAAACAGTTTCATTCAGTGCAAGTTTAATCAATCAATCTCATCGATCATTGATTAACTCTTCTCATTCAGCATTCAACATCTAGTGAGAACTGAATATTCAAACTTCTTTAGCAATTTAATCATCAACATCACAGAAAATCATAGCAATTCTCTGATCTCATCTTTCTCTGCTTCCCTCCCTAAACCAACCCTAAAATCCTCTTCTTGTAACTGAAGCAATACTCGAACGGCCATTTCTTGGTTTAGGCGAGTCTTGTTCGATCTTGACCTCTCGAATTCATTACCATCTCTTATTACATCATCACACTTCACACTTTACCCTCAAAATTCTCTTTATTGTTTTACACCTAAAACATTTGGCGACCACAGTGGGAGGTCATTATCTCAGTTTTAAGAAGATATGGTTGAAACCAGGAGGCAGAGTTCAGAGAATACCAATTCTCCAAGTAACCCTAATATTCCCACGAGTTTGCCTACTTCAAGTGGGGTCACCAACACCCAAGCAAGTGGCGCCATCACCTCTGGGCCCACCATCCAAGCCGTGAGCTCAAGCCCTAACCCTAATTCTGCTTCTGCCTCAACTCAGAGGGGGCCAACTTCATCCCCTCTCTCCTTGGGCGTGTCAAACCCCCTGGTGGGCTCCACCACGCCAACTCTCTCCCAAATCACGTCCCCCCTCTCTCATATGGTGGGGACCACCAATACCACTATCTCTCCTTCTCCCTTGGGCGTTCCATCCTCTCTGCTGGGACCCACTACGCCTCCTTCAGCCTCATCTCTCCAGAACGTCCAACAGGGGCCCGCCTTATCTCTATCCTGTTCCAACATGTCCCTATCTTGTGCTGCAGGAATAACCAATCATGTCAGGAACGCCACTGCTGGTCCCACTACCAAGAACGTGATCACTATCACCCCTAATGGCGTCCCCTCTCTAGTGGGACCCAATCCATCTCCTCCTTTCACTCCTACCATCACCCAGGGCCCTACTTTACCACTGCCACTTGCTACCACGCCTCATGTTGTTGGGGCCACTATCAATATTGCTCCCACAGATGATGCTCCTATTCCTAGCCAAGTTAGTCTTTCAGATCTGGTAAAGACTTATCAGGAAGAAGAGGAGGATCCAGAAGATTTTGTACAAAGGTTCAGAGCCAAAGCTTTGGATTATCATAACAGAGAGATGAACGAATCACAATTGGTGGGGATTTGCATAGGAGGGATGGAGCCATGGCATCAAGAACCAATGAGGAGATTCCGGCCCCGCACGTTCCAACAGCTCCGTGTAATAGCCGGGCAATACACCGATATGGGAGATAACTCTGTCAACAGGGGACTGGGGACTGAAGGCTTGCACCATGAAGCCACCAACCCACCTCGACGCATCCAGAGTTTCACCACCTACGAAAAACCAGTAAGTCAAGAAGCTATTTTCTTAATAGAAAATCTATGTGAATTATTACACTTCTCGAGGGGACAGAGGGTAGACACATTTGCTGCTCTCAACCGCATCGCTTTCAGCACGGATCTAACCCCACCCTCGCTAGAAGTCTCGGAGATGTCTCTCGCGTCTGAGCCCATGGTGAAGGATATTACCTTTACTGAAGAAGATATGATGGCCGAAGATGGACATAATCGAGCTTTATACGTCACGACACACGTCAAGAGTGTAGAATTCAAAAGAGCTTTGATTGATACTGGAGCTGCTGCCAACATCATAACTCTGAAGACTCTGCGCACTGCTAGGGTTCCTAAAAATCAGATCGTACACCATCCTGTTGTAATGAAGGATTTTGAAGGAAACATGACTAACACCTACGGGTATGTCAACTTGGATCTCAAGGTGGGACCTATCCAATCAAGGGTGAAGTTTCACGTCATCGAGAAGGAACCTGATTACCACATGATATTAGGACGCCCCTGGATCCATGACAACAAAGTCGTCCCATCTACTTATCACCAATGTATGAAGGCAGTGCTCGATAAAGAAATCATTCGTGTCCCGGCGTCATCATCCCCATATTCGCCAATATACGAAGCAGAATTCTTCGAACCAAAGGAAACCGCGCCAGAGCCACCTAACAAAGTCTATAGCATTCCTCTACCTGCGTGGGACTCTATCAAAGACGAAAAGCTACCACAACCCACGTCAACCAAGGAAAGCATGGAAGGCGCATCTACTTCATCAGGACTTCTTAGGTATGGTTCGATTATATCTCATGAAACACCTTATTCCAAAAGAAGTTATAATTTTACTGCTCAATACGATGCCGAGGGTAGAACCATCTACTCACGACGGAAATGTTAGCAATTAACAGGGGAGGGTGGCGACAAACCTCCCCGCATCAAAGAATGTTATCAGAATGAAGGATCCTTGGAGGAAGAAATTCAGGAAGCTCCGCCACAGCTACAAGATGGATCCAACTCCACAACTGATGCTCTTGAAACCGTCAACATAGGAACTGATGAGGTTCCCAGACCTATCTCTGTCAGCTCATCTTTATCAGTAGAGGAGCGTGGAGCCCTTATTAATCTTCTCAGAGAGTATCAGGATGTTTTCGCTTGGACCTATGAAGAAATGCCTGGGTTAGATGACAAGCTGGTGACACATCATCTTCACATTCTACCCGGCTCAAAGACGGTGAAACAACAACCACGCCATTTTCGACATGAGATAGAAGAACAAATCAAAATCGAGATTCAAAAGCTACTCTCTGCAGGATTTATCAAACCCATTCATCATCCTACTTGGCTAGCCAACGTGGTACCAGTCAAGAAGAAGAATGGTCAAATCAGGTGTTGTGTAGACTTCAGGGATCTAAACAAATGCTGTCCCAAAGATGATTTCCCGCTACCCAACATCGACATGCTGGTGGATGCTACCTGCGGTCACGCCATGTTTTCGTTCATGGATGGATACAGCGGATACAATCAGATCAAGATGTATGATTCAGACGCAAGTAAGACTGCTTTTCGAACTCCAATTGGGAATTTTCACTATACTGTGATGCCCTTTGGGCTCAAGAACGCAGGTGCCACCTATCAGCGAGCCATGACAGCGATATTCCATGATATGATGCATAAACAAATTGAAGATTACGTGGACGACGTTGTGGTCAAATCGAAAACACGAGCATCTCACCTGGACGTGCTGAGACAGGTGTTTGATCGATGCAGAGAATACAAGTTAAAGATGAATCCTCTGAAGTGCGCGTTTGGGGTTTCTTCGGGCAAGTTCTTAGGCTTTCAAGTAACTGAAGAAGGAATCAAGGTAGACCCTACCAAAACGCAAGCAATCACCACGATGCCACCGCCGAAGACGGTAAAAGAACTTAAAAGCTTCATGGGGAAGGTCTCTTATATACGGAGGTTTATTCCTGGCTTAGCACAGTTCGTGGTATCATTCATCCCTCTACTAAAGAAGGGAGCAGACTTCATATGGTCTCCTGTCCAGGAGGAGGCTTTCAGAAAAATCCAACAATTACTATTGTCGCCAGCAGTAATGAAAGCACCAGTGCAAGGACGTCCTCTACTTCTTTATACGGCATCAAGCGACGCTGCTATTGGAGCACTCCTCGCACAAGAAGGTGATGATAACATTGAGTATCCAGTGTATTACATCAGTCGCACCCTAAAGAATGCTGAACTCCGCTATCCGAAGGTAGAGAAGGCATGTCTATCCTTGGTCTTCGCAATCCAGAAGTTCAGGCATTATCTCTTATCGAACAGGGTCGTGCTAATTACAAAAGCAGACCCTATAAGATTCCTGCTGTCAAAACCGGCTTTACTTGGAAGGCCAGCGCGTTGGCTACTACAGATGTCGGAGTTTGATATCGCTTGCGTGGCTCCAAAGGCAATCAAAGGCCAAGCTGTCGCAGATCTTCTTGCAGCCTTCCCTGGAGAAGATACCACCGCTCTGCATGAAGATGTACCTGGAGAATTTCCGGAAATATCCCTAGTCAAAGAGGATACTTGGCTGTTATACTTCGATGGCTCCGCTACACCAAGCAACAACACTGGAGGGGCTGGAGTAGTATTGGTTTCTCCTACTGGCGAGGTATTCTCACACTCATTCAAATTAGAATTCCAATGTACTAACAATTCAGCGGAGTACGAAGCATTCCTGATCGGATTATCGTTGGCCGAACAAGCGGGAGCTACCAATCTGGAGATTCGGGGTGATTCCAAATTACTGGTGAATCAAATGAATGGTGTTTACTCATTGAAGGAGGTCACTCTCGCTCCTTTTCGCGCTGAAGCACAAAGACTATTAACTCGTTTCTCTGAAGCTATTATCGTTCATACCGGTCGAACTAACAACAGGCATGCTGATTGTCTCGCAACATTGGCTTCGAAGTTACAGTTTGAAGGTATGGAAACGACTCTCACCGTGCATAAGCGTACTCTTTCATCAACTTGGTTAGCACAGACCGGCGAGCCAACGATACATGATTGGAGGACACTTGTCATTGATGAACTCACTCAATCGTCACCAGAAAGGAAAGTTCGTCTCAAGGACCTGAAGAACTTTTTCTTATTGCATGGAATTCTTTATCATAGGAATTCAGATGGATCTTTATCCAGGTGTCTTGGGGATATCGAGGCCCAACAACGACTTCATCATGTCCACAAGGAGATCTGTGGACAAAGTCTAGTGGTCACTCTATACAGACGACTCCAACGGTTGGGATACTACTGGCCCACCATGGAGGCTCAATCCAGAGAAATACAAAGTTCTTGCGATAAGTGCCAATCTGCTGTACATCATTCTGAAGCCTTGATGGTGCACCCCGTTGGAGATTGGCGTGAACCTTACATCCAATATCTCCGGGATCAGGTCCTACCTGCTGAAAAGAAAGATGCGGAAAGATTGAAAAGGCGAGCAGCAAGGTTCGTCTTTCGCGAAGGAATTCTGTACCGCAAAAGCTTCGGTGGGGATTTACTACGCTGCTTGGCAGATCCGGAAACGAGTACCATACTCAAGGAGATGCACGACGGCGAACACCAAGGTAAGAAGAAGTTATTTTTACAAGTTCATGAAAAATATTATTGGCCTACTATGGAAGACGATGCCGCCATGTTCGTTCGAAGGTGCCATCAGTGTCAGGTTCATAATAACCTTATACACTCTCCGTGTCTTCCTCTGCAATCCATCAGCAGTCCTTGGCCGTTTTATAGCTGGGGACTTGATCTTATTGGAAAGATCAATCCCGCATCTTCTTTACAGCATGAGCACATTATAACCGCTACTGAATATTTCACGAAGTGGGTGGAGGCGATTCCGCTTAAGAAAACCAAAGGTGTCAATATAGCTCAGTTTATCAAGGAGCATATCATCTGTAGGTTTGGAGTTCCTAAGCACATCATAACAGATAATGGTTCGCCTTTTGTTAATCAAGCTGTGGGAGAATTACTTCAAGAGTACGGTATTCAACATATTTGCTCTACACCTTACTATCCTAAAGGAAATGGGCAAGCTGAAAGCACCAACAAGACGTTGATTCGGATTCTGAGTCGAACCGTTCACGATAACCAGCGGTCTTGGCATGAAAAACTCCCCATGGCATTATGGGCGTACAGAATTTCTCCAAGAAGTTCTACAGGAGCTTCTCCATACTCTCTGGTATATGGTACTGATGCCATTCTCCCAGCTAAAATCAAGATTCCTTCGGCACGCATTGCCATGGCTAGTGGAGTCTACGCTGATATTTCTGGTTCTAGGTTTGCGGAATTGGATACTGTTGAGGATAAGCGTACGAAAGCGGAAGCATATATGGAGGCTTACAGAAGAAGGATTTCTAGAGCGTATAATAAAGCAGTGAAGCCAAGGGTCTTCCAAGTCGGGGACTTGGTATTGAAGACTGCCAAACATATTCAACAAGATATGTCAGCTCCAAAATTCTCAGCTAATTGGGATGGGCCATACGTGGTGACTAAAGCAGCGCTTAGTGGCTACTACAAAATCTCTACCTTGGACGGAAAACCTGAAGGTACGGTAATCAATGGAAAATGGCTCAAACCTTATTACGTGTGAATTCCTGATCACATCTTTGTAAAAAAATTTTATTCATTCCCAGTCAGGTGCAAACCTCATTTGCACTTAACAATTGCAATCTTACAAAACTTTTTTTCATTCAGAAAATATTACTTATTCAATTCAAAAAAAAAACAATAAATCTTTCTTCAAAATAAGCCTTCCAAGAGTGCGTAATCTTTTGGATACAAGTTTTCCATCTTTTCCTGAAACGCCGCAGTTTTAGCTGATAAATTTTGGATAGCTTCACCCACCTTCGCAGTTTCTTCTGCAATTTTCTCCTTAAGGGTCTTCAATTCCCTTTCTCTTGCTTCCTCTTTAGCCTTCATCTCTGCAGCAACTTCATGTTCCAAGGTCTTCAGGCTTTCCACCATTTGATTGACCTTTTCAGTTTCTTCATCAATGGCCTTTTCATCCTCATCGATAATTTCGGGATCAGGGCCATCTGCTAGAAAGGACAACCGGTCCATCTTTATCTTTTCAAGTCGTGCTCGAAGCCACCCGACTCGGAATTTAACGTTTTCAGCTGAAGAAAGTAGGTGCTCCCACTTCAGAACAGTTGACAAGTTAACCTTGTGCAAAGATCCTTGTTCCATCTCTGCTATCATGGGCATCAATAATGCAACCATAGACACCAATGCTAATGAACAGTC
Source organism: Papaver nudicaule (assembly GCA_023529015.1). NCBI lineage: Eukaryota > Viridiplantae > Streptophyta > Magnoliopsida > Ranunculales > Papaveraceae > Papaver > Papaver nudicaule. The sequence continues at coordinate 15,477 of JAJJMA010140150.1, forward strand.
CTTACCCAAAACTTGGGTGGTAGCTATGTGGCCGTATTTTCTCCATATTCTTGTATACAGGGAAACATATGTCTTCCGAATTAAGAAGCCACCAACAGATTCGTAGTCTTGGGATAGAGATTGCATTTGGGGATCAAAAGGAAGGCTTGCCCTGATGCTGTTACCAGGAGGAACGTGATCTTCAAGGTCTACTACTGAAACCGGACTATAAGTAGGAGAGCGGGGGATCTCAGCCATTTTTCTTGGAGGAGCGCGAACACTCTTTTTACGAATCTGCAAGGAAGTAAAGAATAAGAAGATATTCTCAGGATTACTATATGAGGAGCATAAAGGAAGGGATTTACTGGTGAAGAGTTGCTCATCCTTGGCATCTTGCTTTGTGGATTACCGGTACTACTATCTCCTTCCTCGTCATTCTGCAGTTAACTCATGGTTAGTAAAATCCCAGAAGAAAATATACATACGAAGCACAAATGAAGAATTACTCACAGAGCTGGAAATCCGAGCTCTACGCCTGCTAAATTGGCTCAAAGGAACATCACTGCTGCTGTTGCTCAACATGCTAAAAAATCAAAAGATATATGGAGAAAGTATGATCCAGAAGTTTTCTGAAACAGATATTTATATAGGCGCGGAGTATTTGAATTTTAGGGTTTTGAGAATTCAAATCCTATAACTGTTGCCTACATAAGAGGAGTTGACTCAGGCGCATCTATGAGTGGACTGACTAAGTCATCAACTCCTGGAGATAATATCACGTTTTTTAAAAAAAAAGAGAAAGCCTGCGTGAGGTATATATTTATACCTACATATCACGCACGGTTTGGGAGTCCTAACCTAGTTAGGATTCCTGCTTGAATAGGGTTGGCCTTAGGCCCTGTTTGGACTTTGTGCTCGTGGACAAGGCTTCTATGCGGATGCAGCTGGCCCATCAACTTGGTGCTCACCCTGGAACACTCAAGGTTCCATGCTGCGCAGGGGACTTAATGTTGATGGTGGTTTTTGGCGAGGAGGTCACAGAAGTAATTTTGCAT
>JAJJMA010140171.1:0-15416 GCA_023529015.1 Papaver nudicaule
CACTCTCAAATATTACATCTCTTAATCCTAGCTCTCAACATCAGATTGCTTCATAAATAGTTAACCATATATACAACATTCTAGCATTTCCTGTGTCCTCAATATATTTTACCATGCATCTCCTAAAGGTACATGCACAGTTTCTAATTTTTAGACCAATACCAGCTAAGCATGTTTCCTTGGAAAAAGATGCATCACAAGTTATAGTCACAAATGGAGAGTTATGAGGTATCTCAGCAAATTGTTTTAGAAGAACGGTAGTTTGTGTAATCAATTTATGAGTATCCAGCTTCTCCATGTAAATATAGAAATTCATAAGTTTTTTAACACAATACTTTGGATCACTTGTTTTCTCCTAGAATTCCACTTTACATCTTTCCTTCCAGATAAACCAAGAGACAATGGTAAAAAGTTTTAACCAATTGTTCTCTTGTGATTGATATTCTTGTTGCTGGTTGGAGATACTCTGCCATTCATTAAAGATATTAACCATAGTGTCAGAGTTGGACTGTAAAATTTTGTTCCCCTCTTGTATAAGAATCCAAAGACAAAAGGCATTGGAATAAAAGATGATTGGTAGCTTTAGTTAGATCACTGCACATATGACATTATGGATTCAATGATGTAGGACATTAGTAATTTGTTGCCTTGTTGAAATAATATCAGCATGTTTTTCCAAAATAAAAACTTATCCTTGGTCATGTTTGTATACCCATATATCAACCATTTAGCATCAGTGCCTTTAATATGTATTTCCTGATTAAGGTGTTGGAATCTTTCGTCACGCAGTTTTTTATGACTTTTTTTATATGGAAAGCTAAAACGGTTTCGGGAAAGCTGACTAGGGTCAAGCAATATTGATTTTTTGAGTTAATATGGGTGGAAATAAAATTTCAACCTGAAATTAATCCAGCATTAATCTCCACCATTATTTTCAAGCCGTAATAGGGTTTATCCCGTACGTTTAACTCCATCATGATTTAATAATGTCGTACATGGTTGATCATGAAATAGGTTCTGATCGAGCATAAAAGATCCAATGAACACAAGTTGCAAGTAGGAACAGATTAATGCGAATGCAACCTTTACATTAATTTTTATTGAATGCATGGTAGCATTAAGTTTCGATTGTCACACAATCATGGTTCTTTGAAGTTTGCATGTGAATACAAGATGTAAAATTGTTAAATGATAATCAAAAAGAAAAATGATATCGCCAGTATATATGTATCCCACCTATTGATAAAGTAAATATGCAATAATTAATCAAATGAATGAAAAATTGAAGATGAATTTTTTTAATAAAAAATATTCAATCACTTAGTTTCTTTAAGAATAAAATCTTGTTACCAAGAACAATTTTACAAGGCAAATAGGTAGCTAGTCATCTGAAGAAAGAGGTCATTATTTTTCTAGTTAGAGTTGAGATTCGACGGAGTAGAAATGTAGAAGATACTGCTCCTGGATTGTTTCTTTTTCTACCCTAATTTGCACTGGGTCATTTCACATTGACTAAAAGTCAGCTTTCCCCTTAATTGTTTTAGCTTTCCTAATAACAATAATCTTTGTTATAAGCAGATTTTTGAGAAAAATAATATATGCTTAATAAGCTTCCAGATCATCTTATTCTTCAATATCTAGGAACTCTCATCTTTAGAATCAAACTGGCAGTTTGAGTATCAAACAGGCTATGAATAAGGCTAATTTTCCATTAGTTTGATTATCAATCAACTTGTTAAATGATAGGTGCCTTAAAACACCTACTCAAGAGTACCTTATTTATGCACTATAGTTAGCTTAAGCCTCGTACATTGGTTTTATAACGTCGTTTTCTATTTTTGCAGGTACAACGACTTGAAGTCGTAAAACAAAAGTAAAATCAAGAAAATAATCAACAAACTGAAAGTCAAAGAATGTGCAGTTCAGCCTAAGCTTAATGGACCTTGTAGGTTTTGAAGCCATGGTTAAGAACAATGTGGGCTTGACTAGGGCCTGCTGGATGAAGGCGTGAAGGGTAGTGATTTCGCACACACAAATTGCACGTGTGGTGCTAGTGGAGGATACAGTACTGAGACTGTACAGTTTAGGTATGAAGTTTATACATCAAAAATAGATAGGGCTGAGCAACAGATGGATTTTGGCGGATTTGGTATCACCCGTGTCCAGTCCATCCAAATAGCGGATTTGGAAACTGTACCCGTGTCCAGTCCGTCACACGGCGGATTCGGGTTCAACGGGTGAGACGGGTGAGCGGACTGGATGCAGATTGTGTGAGTATGAAATCTGCATAAGCACTTCATACCCGACAACCAATAGATCTATACTAATACTAAGGCAGTATAGACTGTATTTGATCATGTGAGAGTACGAAGAGAGTAAGAACAACATCGAAGACAATACATAAGAGAGCATGTTAGATAAGAACACGATTACTCATTAATCTGGTGGTAACTAATACATGGATATGATCCTTAGAAGTTTAGAGGAGAAAGCTAACATAATCTCACCCTTCACAACTTAGGTTACACCAAAAATCCAACCCTTACAATGTTTCTCTAGCTCGCCTGATATAGGCCGAGTCGGTAGTGGTTTACAGCTAATAAGACAAGCTACTCAATCGTGGTGGTGTCAGAGCTTGTCGAGTAAGGCGGTTCCTTCGATGATCTAGGCGAGTCTTATATCTTCGAGCTTTCCCTCGAGGTAGCTCTGCAGGCTAATCCCGAAGTATGGCTGCGACGCTTTCTGGGAGGGCCTAGTCCTTCTGATCTTGACACATGTCCCGAGGGTGTTTTACCCTCCACAGTTTGCCTCTTTTCTTATCCGAAGATCGATGAGGTTCGGAGAAGAAAACTCTAAGTGCTTCATCTTCCTCGACACGTGTCTATCACTCAGTTTTCTTAACTGACACACGTTGTCCTAATGACTTTTCGATACCATCACCCACTTTACCTTTTACCGGTTACGTCGGTTCTTCATCTCTTATTTAAATTCGTCCGCCCTCTTTCTTTCGCACTTCTTTCCCTTCCTTCTTTCCAACTTTCGCCGTCTTCTGAGTCCTCTCTTCATTTGATTTTCGAAGCTTTCCCCTGTCGTATTTTTTCGTGATTTTATCTTCTGAATATGGTAGGTTTTATTGGTGATCTTCTGCTGTATTCTTCCTTTCTTGATTTGTATTTCTCTGTCTTCTTACTGACTTCTTTTGTTGTATTTAGGCTCCCAAAAAGAATGCTACGACAGGTGATAAGTTTCCCCGCAAGATGGTTGATCCTTAGCTTCTTACTTGGGAGGAAAGAGCAGAGATTTATGGATTTAACGCAAAACTCTTCCCCTATAAAAGCCTGGGTAGGGTTAATCTGTCTCCAGAACTTATTTCTGAGAATGAGTGTAACAGTAGGAAGATAATCGTCTTCGGCGAACAACTTGGCGCCAGACTTCCTATTCCTTTGTATAACCCGGCGAATTCTTTATTTTACGAGATATATTCTCGAATTTCTCCTCCTTGTGTTGCAATGCAACTAAATGGAAATTCTATCCGAGTTATTCGCGAGTGAGTGGCTCGTTCTGAGGGCAAATCGTATTATTACAAGAAACTTCCCGAGGATCTTAAACATCCTCTGAGTTTCTGGAATGCCGATAATTTTTTCAAGCATTATAAAGTAGAGAAGAGTTTAGCTAAGAAAAAGGCTCCTTGGAGTGTGAGCCTTGGCAACGTGCCACACTCTAAAATGTTTTAGGTGATGTGGACCCTTCTGGATCAAATACGAACTCGCTTCTCCACTCTAGCGATGAGGTGTGGTTCTCGAAGACCGTGCTCATCGAGGGTCCCATTCTCTTTGGTTTTGCTGACGAGGAGGGCAAGACTGAGCGAACGAGCTTCGCGGATGGGCATGATTTCTCCGTTGTCGATTTCTACAATATACACTTCTCCGAAGAGGAGAAAAAGAAGTTTCGGGAGAAGATCACCGCTTTTAAAGAGAAGGTATGATCCGATTGTTTTCCCTTAAGCCGTTTCTATTGATTGCTTTCTTATTGCAATTTTCTCTTTCCTTAGAAGGAGGAGCAAGAGCGACAGAAAAAACAACAAGATCAAGAGAAGGTTGCCGAATTGAAGAAAAGAAAAAGACCCTCGAAGCCGACCGACGCTGGAAAGGGGGCAAGTGGTCAGGTGATAAACACAACATGCCTCAGTTATGAAATGGGTATGAATACCTGCCTCTGTTTAGAACCTGACAAATTGACTGCTTTTCAGCTTGAGGAGGTGATTACTGGAAATGATGGTAGGATGAATTTCTCACTGTGTGACCCTAATCGTGTGAGTGTTGATGCTGGTGGTAAAAAGGTTGTGAAGACTGTTGTCTCGAAGCTGGAAGGCTCGAGGAGGTATACTACTAGGGCTGCTAGCAAAGGGGAAGTTCCACCCCCGAGTGTTTCTATCGAGGACGTAGATGATGAAGAGACCGAGGATGATGATAGTATTCCGTCGAGAGGAATAAAAGGGGTCCTGCCTCCGGACATTCATTCCAAGGTGTGACTGTGGGGAAATCTACTAACGATGTTGTTCCAATCAAGGAGCCCACTGCCTCTGCTTCTGCTGACGTTGCTGCTGCTAATTTGGAGTTTGACTTTCCAAGTCTGGTATAAATTTGAACGAGTATGGTTCAAATGATCATTTGGTTGATACTTCGCTAGGTTGGCAATCACAGCCTTCTTTAGGCGGTCCCTCGGCTCGTACTAGCTTTGTGCAAAGGCCTTGTACTGAGCAGGAAGTTCTAAGGTTCGTGGAGCGAAGTTCCCTCCCTGGTCCTTATGCTGAGGATATTTCCATTCATCTGAAGGCGTACGCCAAAGATCCTCAGAATCATCCACTCGATCCTTCTGTTGCCAAGTTTATTTCTGAAGATTTTTCTGGTTCTTGGAGTAGAAATACTCTTGCCTCGGCGTGGACTATGCATCAAGCGTTCGTTGAAGCTGTAAGTATCTCTTAATTAATTTATTACATGTTGTAGTTTCTTAACTAACTTCTTTGATGTTTTGTTGTGGCAGTATCACCACCATGGTATGTTTTTGCTGGAGCTGTCTCGTTCTCAGGGGCTTGAGATTATTCGCCTAGATCAAGGAATTCTTCACATGCAGCAGGAGAAAAGAAACCTTGCAGGAGATCTCGAAAAGAGTAAAGGTTAATGGAAATCAGTTTTGTTGAATAGGGCTTATTGATCTAGCCTAAAAAACTTTACCTCCTAACGCTTGACGAACTTAGTATTAAACCTAGTTCGTGAATATGCGTTAAGGAACTTCTAGGGTTTACGGTTCAAGATCTACCTTATGAAGTTTCTATCAAATCTTGGTCGTGATAAGATTGAAAATATTCAATCGACCTAAGATACAAGATCAGGAATTTTACTTCTGACATGTGCTTCACGATCCTCAAGTGAAGTCTTTCAATAGTTGTAGTCCAAAAGGACTTGGAGATGACGACCAACCTTTATGCAAGGATACACATATGTGTAGAGGATTTAGATTGTATCTTGCAGAAGGTCATCTATTTATAGTGATCACCAAGGGAGGCTTTGCTTAAAGTTTAAGCAACCTTGAGTAGGGCTCAAGCAAGTTCCGGAACTAAGAAAGTCCATAGCTTGAATACCCGTTCTCAATCTTATATTAACTTTTGACTAGGCCAATAGTTAAAGAAGACTCAACCTTGATTGAAGGTTTGCGACTTTTGGTAAATCATGTTTGAACATCGCTTGCGACTTCTGGTCCAAATAATTGTTTGAACATCGCTTGGATTAAGTAGTTGAATTCCATGGGCCAAGTAATGACAAGTCCGAGAACTAATCATGCCTAGAACGAAAACTTCAAGATATGATAGTTGGAAGTTTTCTCATGGATTATATGTACGCGTTCATAGAGCTGTCAAAGTGGAGTTCAGGAGAATTCAGGAGAAATCTGAGAACTCGTATGTACGCGTTCATACAGACCCGCTCGTTCTCTGGAATGCCTTTAAGCAACACATGTACGCGTTCACCGTTGAGGTCATTTCAAGAGACAATTCAACATACTCTACCTATACATAATATCACGGATGTGACACATTCAAAGGCGAAGAATCCTAGAATACCTTCGGATCATATAAACAACATCATAGACTATTGATATGATAGAAATGGCAAATTCAAAACATGGAAAGGAAAACCTTTCTAACCTTTAGCGAGGACGTTATGATTTATCAAGTAGTAAGCTTCGGTCTTCGTCTTCAGCGGTCTTCGTCTCAATTACCTAAAACTATCCTAGTCCGAGGTTGTTGAGTAAACTTATCAAGGATTGTGTTTTTGTCACCTAAACTTGACAACTGACTTGAGATAGCAATATCAGTGGGTTCAACCGAGCAATGCTCTAACAACATCTAATATTAAGCGCATTAAACTGATAATTAGATTGAGGTTCTACCTGACAAAGCTCGTCAATAATCTTTAACACCAAGTGTTGGGGTATGCAGAATAGACCCTGGAAACTTTGGTCGGATTACACGCAATTAGGAAAGAAATAATTGTGCATCAGCTTTTTCTTGTGAAATTCCATGGCTCGATACATATATCTTCTTGTGCGTACTTCTTTGGCTTTGGAGCTTTAGATATTTGTCCTGTATCTACCAACATCATATTGTCTTATCTACATCCGATTCATCATTCCACTGTTGCAACATTTGAATGCTCCTTTGTTAGTGCATTAAACAGCTTGATTTGCATTTGTATCTCTTCAGAAGAATCCACCAAGTAAACAGAATGTTAGTTTGAAATTTGGTAATTTTTTTACAAGGGGTTAGTCAATTGTGACTTAGATAGATTTCGAGGGAATTTCCAATTCCATTGTTTTTCAATAGAAATTTTAGGAGAGTCTCTAAAAATCTCTTGTTATTGGATATAGATTTTTTATAAGTCATTTAAATTCTCTAGAAATCCATGTTATTGCATTGAGACTCTTTGGGAGTCACTCAAACACACTTATTATTGGATTGAGACTTCGAAATCATTAATTTGTTGGTTTTAGAGATTTTGGGGGACTTTTTTAGAAAAATAGGCATGGTAGAAATCTCTCCTACATAGGTGAGATTTTGGAAGACTTATGTATGTGGAGATGAAAAATGGTGGCAAAAAAAATGTGATTTCATGATTTGGCATGATTATACTCATGGTGGCACGAAATTCCACTATGGAAGAACAAGATACTCCGCTAATGTAATTCCACTACATGGAACACATATAGCATTTGGAGTGGAAATGCCAAAAACCAATTTTAACCCATCAATAATTATCGGCCTATGGTGCTTCATTGCACATTTCGTTTTTGTCTTCATTGCACATTTCATTTTTGTCTGCCAGTAGCCCACTCAAATGTTGCAAAAACCAATTTTAACCCATCAATAGTATACTTTGTTAAGAAATTCAGATATGCAATATTTGATGTCAATACACACGATTATTATGCAATATTTGAGTATGATATTCAAGATTTTAGTTATTACATATATGGTTATTTTTTGATCCATATAATGCTACAATCTACCTTATACATGCAACTATAAAAATTCTCATGAGATTTGTTTTGACAAACGACATATATTTTACTAGGTATTTTGTGGCGGTTTTATCATTGTGACATTCATAATAAAAAAAAGTTGGTAGATGTTATGAAATTTTGATTAGTTATTATCCATTTTTTTTTTGTCTTTACAAGTCTCAAAGACTCTCTAAAACACTAGAATTGTATCTACAAATCACCAAAATACTCGCAGAGAGTCACCGAAAATTTCTCAGGGAATCAATGGAAATCCCTGGATTTTCAGAGAATCTCTGAAAGTCACTGAAATAAAAAATCACTGAAAATCTATATAATTCTAATTTGACCACCACCCTATTAGATAAGTAGGTAGATTTACAAAAATTTGTGTAGAAATCCATTTGAGTGTTTTATTATGTTGTGAACGAAGCTCTATATACATATATAGGCCCATCAAAAGACCAACGAACGAAGGAACGCCGGCAAATGGATTTATCTCGTCAACGGTTGAATGTCAATCTATCTCTATTGCTTGATAGCGATTAGATCGCTATGTGGGTTTTCCCAGTGGCACAATCAGAATCAGTGCATAGGAGGGGCCTTAGTGGTTATCTGTCAAAACTCAAGAGTCCAATAAAGTCTTGCCCCTGGTTATGCAATTCGGGCAGTATCTTGCCACCGATAGATCTCCATTATGGTAAAGATTCCGGTTTGCCTCATTTGATGGGTAGATCTCGGAAGATTAGTGGTGAAATGATATTTGATGCCTTCTCAAAACCTCTGGTTAATTTACACATGCTTTAGATTGACGATCTTGGACCAATATGTTAAATGTGGCCGGCCGGTACCAGACATTATGAGTTGTAACTGCAGATTTATTCCCTGATTTATCAAGAAAAACTTGTTTCACCATTAAAGAGAATGAAAAAGTTTCCAAACCATTCCAAGAATCCAGGAAAATCAAACTCTCGATCGAGAATAAAAATAAAGTTCTACTGGATAGATATAAACAATTCACATACAGAGAAGTAAACGGAATTAGCTAGCTAGGAAATAGAAAGATCAGAGTCATCTTAGTCGAGAGACTATCATCAGCTTTTGATTCGATGTAGAGGCTGAAGTATTTGTTAAGGGAATGTCTTGTTTTGTGGTTGATGTTGGCTGATCACTTACTAACAAATTCTTCTCATCAGCAGAAATTGGCATTAAGCCAACTGATCTTCTACTGATGCCTTCAACATTTCATCCCCAATATCAAATGTCTCTGGAATTGCTTGAGATGGTTGACGTCTATGGCGTGACATTATATCACTAATTACCTAACTAGAGAGAAATATATGTAGACTTGTACAGAAGAAGATGACTGAATAAGCACAGGCAAAGAGTTACTGATGAGAGAACTGGTATGTGGATTTATATAGAAGATTAAAATATACTAATGTTGGGGGTTATCAGCGGCCCTTTCATCTTTGATCTATCTATGCATGTGCAATGTGATACTATTGCTGCATAGTTTGATGAAAACTCTGGGATTATTTTGCAGTTCTGAGGTAATGTTTTTTTTTTTTTTTTTTTTTTTTTTTTTAGACAATTCGCACTTTCTTATTTATATAAAGGCACGGAGAAAAGAAGGGATTGTTTTTATTTAAGCCTACTATTAACAAACCTTGGCCGTAGTTGTGTTCTTTCATTTCTATCCCAGACTAAGTGAAGCCAATCCAGTTGACAACTCTTTGAGGTCTCTTCGTTTGATAACCCAGTGGGGTTCCCAGCTCATTGGGACTTCCAGTGTCCTACAAAAATATCCGAAAGTAAACATTATGATTAGATTAACAGGTTTTTCCAACAAAGTGTAGGAATTTATGAAAGGAGGGGAGCATAAGATTACTGCATACCCTTCGAAACATTTGAATTCGCAGCGAGACACTTTGTCGATTGAATAACTCCCAAAGATGATGTCAAGTTTCTTAGCTAATCTGGGTATCTCCATATGCGGTAGAATATTCAGAATCTTCAAGACTTGGGTGGTGTATTTTGTGTTTTCCTTGACAATATCTGTAGTCCAAAGAAGTTTATAAAACCCGTCGATATTGGTCTGTTTCAACAGCGGTGAAGCTATCATCCCCTTCCTGATTCCAAGTTTTTTTTCCCGTCTTGAAGGGCAATCACGCCTACCACTTGCAAGCTTCATTAAAAGCACAACGACATCCTTCCGGGTCGCAACACTCTTAATTCTTGCAAATGACTTCCAAAAGTCATCTTCAAAAATAACCTATCAAACAACAAAGATTGAGGAGCTCAGCTCAGTTAATATGTGCAGCTAAATCACTTGCCGCCCGCCAATATATAATAATAGACAGAAACCACAAATTACACAAGCAGAAGTATATATAGCATTGGAGTAACAACATACCTTCCATCTTGCCCCTTTAAAGTTGATCAGAGACTTCATTCTGAGCAAATCATTAAGCTGGCCACGCTCGACCAGGTAATCTATGATTACTTTAGATAATTTCTTATCGTCATCAGCATTAAAATAACACCCTCTTCCCTTTGCATCAAGAACTATTTTCCTCCAAACACTGTTGCTGTTCATTAAAGCTTGACCATCCCCAATAATCCAGAGGCAGTACCTACAATGGTCCCCTCTTAACATTCATTTAGTTAAACAACTTTGGGCACAATTGGTTTAATCGGGGGGAAACAAGCATACCTTGCCCTTGTCAGAGCGACGTTTGTTCTCTGATGATTAGCAAGGAAACCAATTGAACCATAATCATTCGACCTCACAGTAGATATAAGTATGACATCCTCCTCTCCACCTTGAAACCCATCAACTGATCGAACACTCACTGAAAAGTCGTTGTGCGTTGAGTATTTATCCCCAAGTTTCTTAGTGATTGCAACAACTTGTGCATTATACGGAGATATAACACCGACGCTGACCTTCTGGCCATTCGCAATGGATGCTGTAGTAGTCATAGAAACCACGTACACTGAGTTAAGACAGTTATTAAAACAGGAATCATGAACAGAAGTAGAAGACTGTAGTTATATATATTGAATGAAGCCAGATACTACTAATGTAAGGAGTGGGAAAACAAAAATCAACCTTTGAAGAGGTTTTCAATTATCTCAGAAATTACGGCAACCTCTATCATATTATTACGACTGTGCTTATTATCAAATCCTTCCCTTCCATGAGACAAATTGATAAAACTGTAAGGGCCATACATATTTCCTTGAAGCAAATGTTTCGTATAGCTTCCTTCTTGCACACTATAAGCATCAGAAATCTGTTTATTGTAGAACTCAGAATTCGGGAACAAGCTAATGGCAGGGTGCATTCTATACTGTACATTGAGAAGGTGCTTCTTGTGTCCTAGTGATACCAATCTCTCAAAAAGACTTCTTCCAAATTCTGCCTCCTCAGAGATCTAGTGTACAATAAAACATAAAACTACTAAGATCGACTGATTATAACAATTACGAGAAACTGAGCAAACAATATGTACGAGAGAAGAGGGAAAATAAACCTTGCTTTGAACCATTGCAGGCAACTGCCGTTCATCGCCTATGAGAATAGCATGTTGGACATTGGGTAGTTGAAGGGGAATTGCTGATTCACATTCTTTAAGCTGAGCAGCTTCATCAATAATCACTAATTTCGTCTTCTTAATTTGACTTAGCTTAGCTGAGCTTGATGTAGTGCAAAAAATAAGACAAGCCCTTTGCAAACAAAAATTTCTAATTGCGCCATCATTAACAAACCTCGGTATGGAAACCTTGGTAAGGAAATTTAGCCTTTCAAGGCACTCATTACGAGTCGTACACAAGAAGCGTAAAGAAGGGTCATTAACAGTAGATTGTATGGATTCAGAGCCAGAGAAGATTTTCATAACTTGTTGTTCGGTAAAAGAGCCATCTTGTAGCAACAATGCGAAATACTTGAACAACTCAAGTGCTCTGTGCATATTATCCACCATTTTCACAGGAACGACTGAGGTTGGCATGTGAGTACACATGCTTTTTATGCAAAAACTCATTTCTTCCTCGAAGCGACGGAGTTGTTTTTTCATAAAAAGACTAATTCTTAGAGCAATGCTTATGTTTTCATCCTCGAGATCGTCTATTTCGCTATTAACGCAAAACAGACAGCAGATTCCTTTCTCTGTTTTGGCATTTTTTCTGCTTTCCAAGTACTTAAGGTACAATTGATAAGAGTCTTTGAGCAACGATATCATTGTTTTTACCCAACTCCCCCATTTGGCGAAACTGACAGAGTACTGACTAAGTACTTCAATACGGTTATCTAGAAACACATCTGCAAGGTCATCATGATCATGCATTTTCAGACGATCTTTGTTTCCAAGTAATAGTATATCTCCCAAACCATAACTGCCATCTTGTATTGCACCCCTTACAATCTTCATGAGCCGCGAAGTAACTTCCACGATTGCAGTGTTAGTTGGAGCACATGTAAGTGTTTTACATTTCATCTTCAAGAGCTCAAAAAGAATGATACTAACCGTTTTTGTTTTCCCGGTCCCTGGAGGACCCCATATAAGTTTGACTGAGCTTCTGTGATCACATTTACTTGTTTCAATAGAGCTTATTACTGCTTCAAGTTGTGACTCATTCAGATTAAATGATTGCAGATCTTTTTCCTGAAGGCATTTATCCTTTTGACAGCATATACCACAACTAACTTCAACCTGCATGCCGAAAATAAGACCTCTGTCAGAATCTTTTATCTGGTTACTTCATGCTGAAAACAGTCTTTAGTTTCTCTGTAGCTCAATGTAATTAGAAATAGATTATTCCTCGTGGAAATATCCAATTATATTTTAGATTGCAAAGGTTTCTTATAATTATTGGATGCAGTAACTCTAAATTGTCATGGCAGCCAGAAAGGTGGTGATGCAGGTATTTGCGCTTCTCCGTCAGGCACAAAGACGAGCAGATATAGGAGAGCAGGCTTAATGATAAAGTAAATACAATCGTAAATTAATGAAGTGAGTCATACCCGAGAATCAAAAGACACCACCTGCTTGATGATTCTGAGGTTCCTGCCATGTAGAGCTTCCCACATTCGAAGGCTGGGTAAAAGGTTTAAAAGGGACACTATAAAATGAGGTTCAATTATCTTCTCCTCACCCTTTTCTGCCATAATGGGTATCAATGTACGGATGTGGAGCACCTTATGTTTTCGTTTATAATCTACACTTAGGACTAAAGCTGGAACAAACAGCCTTTGGGGGCTGTTTAAGTCCTCCAAAGTTGTAGGTCTGGCATCCAGCAAGGCAATTAAATCACTGCAATATGGCTGATATTGACCATCAAATGTAATTTGGTGCAGTAGATTTTCAGGTGGCCTGTAACCTTGATCTTTCTTAACAGACAAGATTCTACATGTAGGTGACTGAGATAGATTTGCCATGCTTGTGTTCATTTCAGCGTGAATTTCCTCAAGAAGAGGATAACGATAGGAATTCAAGTACTGCTCCACCGATGAGAAGGTTTTCGGGATCGTCTCCACCTACAACAGCTACCAGTTTAGTCATAAATTGTAACTAACTGAAAACTGACAAAGAAACTAAATAAATAGTAGATTGTGGGGCTGTTAACTTCATGGATTCAACTCTATGAAATTGGAATTTAGGCAGGCTGCTGCCTGCTGGTGATACTTTCAGTAAAATATCTAATTCAGTAACTAGAGTTTGATGAGACTGACGACTTACCTTGTCATTGTAAAGCTGAGGGTTGAATACATCTTGAAGAGTCCAAGATAACACAGAATTTATCAAAACCCGTCGATGTTGTACTAGTTGCCCTTTTTTATTCATCTTTTTTTTTTTCCTTTGGTTACTTGAGCAAGATGAAAAAACTCTGTTGTTGCCTGGTGAATTAGAGTACCATTTATGTGTCTGGTTTCCTCTTTATGTGTCTCGAAATGACCTTATCATTTCGAGATTAATAAGGACAAGAAATTTCCTGATTGTTCACAAAAACGCCTGTGTACCTGAGTAAATGTGTGAGGGAATGACTTGGGAATGAAGAGTGCAAAAAGTTTCCTTCAGTTTCTGATTCTTCTTCGTAGGATTGGAGTAGAACACAAGGGAAAGCGAGCAGTTGTCAAGGTGCGGTAGGCTATGTCAGGTATATATAATGCAACCCAGTGCGGTGTGGTAGTGGGTAGTTACAGGAGAAGTTGCAGAGTTAGCAAAATCATGGGTAGAAGGCGGTTAGGAAAGGACGTTTGTTTCTTGGTCTTCGTCTTCGTCTTCGTCCGTGGGGTATGAAGTTGTATATTATAGGCTACTTGGGACGAAATTTCAGAGTCAGACGAACGAAATTAGGAAAGGGTGATAATTGAGGGGCCGGTAATAATGAAAAACCGTAATCTCCAATGAAACAGAAGAGAAAGAAATGATGTCTTCCCTTCAGAAAAGGCTCGAAGTGGTTGATAAAGTTCTTTGGAGAGAGAATCAAAGGTGGCTTCAGAATAAAAAAGACTTAATGCGGAAACATAAGAGTGGAACTGATTGGTTGATTTGGACGAGGTACACAAATCAGCGGCAATATATGTTATTCTTCTTTTCAGGAGATGCTGTCGGTGGGCAAAGAAGGATTCTTTACGTTCAGCAATGAAATAAAGTGTGTTACAAGTGGTCCTGAGACGAAAAGACATTTGACTGTACGGACTATGGAGGAAGACATTCCAGTAGGGGTTCATCCAGACATCTGACTATACGGAGGAAGACATTCCAGTAGGGGTTCATCTCAAAGAGTCGGTCTGAAGACTAGGCTGAAGAGAAAAACACACACCGGTTAGTTTTCATTCATTGTTGCGCCTGGCATTGAGAATAAACTGTTCTTTGGATAGATTTCATCGTAATGGTGTCGACCACCAGTCAAATGACCCAAATCAATCGCGACCCGATATTGTTGATAGATCAGCAGTGTCATGCATATAGCCAATTAAGATCATCTATAGTTCCATAGCGCGTGGGAAATTTGGTAACACGCCAAGGGAAATGACCGATTAAAGAACGTCAAAGGGGACTAACTCTTTGTTATATGCCGAAAATGGAGGGTTTGGATGCAAAGCCAGACTTCATCACTGTTTGTTCTCTGAAAACTAGTTATGTCTTTTTCTTCTAGGGAATATGATCTTCTATTTATAGAGGATGAGAATAACGTTCCGTTAAAGAATCGCTCCACTGGGCCATGGTGAGAATCGCTCCTCAAGTCGAGGTGTCGACGTTAACTCTGGCTCCTCTGGGTGAACTTGGTTCTGTCTACATGTTACATGAATCGTGATTTAGAGCAAGCACTATGATGCTCATAAATCTCCACATGTGGAGAATTTCCTCACATTGTGTGGAAAAGCTCTAGGCATGTCTACATGGGGCACAGATTGTACCCCCATGTAGACAAGGCTTACTCACCGGTTACCAAGAAACCACGGCATATGGTTTTTAAGAAGCCGCTGCGGTTTCTGTGAAGCTGCGAGTTTCTGCACGCGGTTACTGAGAAACCGCCCAGTTATAAATACGTGTTTGACATTTTTTTGTTACACTCCTCACACACTCCATCCGAACCCTTCGTTTTACAACGGTAAAAACACTCCCGGCTGTCCATTTCACAACGGTTAAAATAGATCCGTTGGGTTTTTCAACTATAAAACCAACCCATCCCCACAACTTATTTTTTCATCCCAATCAATCTCATTTTAGTTGATTCTCTCTTTCTCTCTCAATTTGTCTCTCAAATCCCTTTCAAAATTGTTAGGAATTACACTACTGATGAAGATATTCAACTTACGAATGCTTTCATCGCCATATCCATAGATGGTG
>JAJJMA010140185.1:0-10562 GCA_023529015.1 Papaver nudicaule
AAATATATATGTATGTTGGGTGTGAGAGGAGAATATATGGTGATTTGGTTGGACCGAAAAAAAAAAATCATCTTAAAATAGTTAGGGAGAATATCTTGGATCTTATTACTTTGTGTATATAAGTTAATACTTTAGAAAACGGCAATTTCTTGGTGATAAAGTTTTGAAAACAGATATATATGTGCTTGCAAATAGGGACGTGTGTGTATTCACGCAGCCACTTACAGTTGATCCGCCTTTCTGTGGAAAAAAAGGAAAAGAGAAGCACAATGAACAAGCGAAAAAGATTAGCACGCTCACAATCAATGGTTATAGAGAGTTTTTGGTTTGCAAGAGAACAACGAAAAGGTAAATTATCTAACCATGAGTTGAATTACTGATACAAACTGTGTACAATCAATGGTTATAGAGAGTTTTTATCGAATCATCTTAGTAGTTTCATAACTTTCTAGGAGCTTTGTTTTTTTTTTTTTTTTTTAGTTCTTCCTTAGTTTTTTTTATGATCATATCGCCCTAGGTTAGTCTTTGGATTGCATACATATTTTTAATTGAATAATAATGATGGATTCATAAATTTTTCCAGACTCAGAATCATTTTTTTTTTTATTGTAATCATAGACAATCAAACACATTGTTGTGGTTTTGTGGTTTTAGGGAAGGAAAAGAATAGTGCTAATCATTAACCATACATCAAGGCAGGTTTATAACTTGGAGATGGTTCTCATGGATTCGGAGGTAAGTTGATCATCATATAATTTGTCAGTCCGATGCTTATTCTTAGACTCTTAAAGAGCATGATAAATTTCATACGAATAAAAAACAGGGGAATCAAATACATGGTCAAATTAATCTGAAGGACATCCGGTACTTCAAAGACAAAGTCAAGGACCAACAGCTCATTCGAATCAAAGGTTTTGTGATAAAAGCGTACAATGGAGGGTTTCGTCCGGTGCCTGGTACAAGAAAACTCTACGTGAATGCATTCACAAGTATCATTCTAATACAAGAGGATAATCAACAGGTTCCGAGATACAAATTCGCCCTAGCAGTATTTACATCGTTAAGGGGAAAGCTGGGACAGAAAACGGACCTAATAGGTAATGTACATGCGTCTAATGTACTATACGTTACATTCACAACTATCTACGATAATATTAATACCCAGACAAGTTATTTTTTTTGCAGATGTTATTGGAATCTTACGAGGTCTTTTGCCAAGCGAGATTAAGCGTAAGAAAAATGAGGTTGATGAAGTGGCACGTGATATTTTGTTAGAAAACACGGCCGGGCTTTCTATCAAAGTAACCCTATGGAAGAATTTAGCCATGACTCTATGCTTCAGAACACCAACCATGTAATTGTGGTAACTTCAACAAGTGTTGAGATATTCCACGGTAAGGATGACTTTGTCAATTCCGTTTCTCCTGTGGATAGCCATGTGTTCCTTCATTGGTTGTTGATTACATTTACCCTCATTTTAATTTTAATTCTACCAGATATTTGGTGTAGTTTATTTGTTTTCTTGGCAGGTGCTTATCTTCATTGCATGCCCTTGCCCATTGCACTTGGTAGATTACATCTGTAGTGAGCTATTCTTCTTTGTTTTGTTTGGTAAAATCTACAGGTCCTTCATTTTTACTTGCGCCTTTAGGGAGCTACATTATATTGTCATACTAATTGGTATAATGTCGACACTTGCAGATCTTTAGAGAGGTTTCTCTATTCTTCCCTTTAGGTAATATCAAATTCAAACTCTGTCTCAATTTCAGATTAGTTGCTTTCGATCAAACACTTGATTTTGTTTTGAATTTGGTTAGTTTGGTCATTTTGGGGTACAACAGTTTAAGATTATGCAAGGGTTTGTTTGGTTGATGTACATAGCAAAGACTTCAGTCTGGCCTTTGTGTAGATTGTGTTATAGTTTGAATTATGCAATTGTCGGTGTAGCCGGTGTATTAGAGTGGTGTATTAGATTCTGCAATTTGGCATTACATATAGCAAGTCACCGGTTTACCGCTGTTGTGAAAAGAGAGAAGAGAAAGCTTTGTTTTCGGTACAATGTAACCGCTCTTTTGATTCTACTTGGTGTACCTTCTCCATACTTCTTTGATCCAGGATTAATGCTTCCTACAAGTTCAAAACAGCTTTTTTGTGTTGCTGCCTATACTAAATTTGGATGTTTTATCTAGGCAATTTACAAATTCCTAATTGATCACCTGTATATTTCATATGTTATATTTATCCTTACACTGTGATGCAAAGAAATTTTATTTTTTTGTATTATTTAGTTTTAGGCTATTGAAAGATGAAAGTGTGTTCATTGGCCTATAGGGCCTGATTTGCAGGTATGCTAATGTCTCTTCCAACTTTGTGCAGGTATGCTTCATAATGTCTCTTCCAACTTTGAGGACCCTAAAGGACTACTTCTTCCTATTGATATTTTAGGTACTAAACTTTCTCCTCCGGATAATAAAGCTAAAGAAAGAGATCTCTGACATGGATACTTTGGGCAGACTTTCTCTCAACCATTATGGGTGTACGTGCATGCGTATTAGTGTTTGCATTCCTCCTAATGTCTGCGAGTCGAAAGGTAACAGAGTTTCACTCAGAAATCAATTAGTCATCTCTGTAGAATTTCTATGGTATGAAATGAAAGACATAATTTACATTTACAAAAGTTATGAACATTTTGTATAGCGCTCCAGTTAATCTTTCTCTCATTTTAATGCCAGTTTTGATTTTCAATTTTGCGGTATTTATTTTCATCATTCTTTGTATTTATTTAATTAGGTTAGTATGTGTATATGAAGAACGGTGTCGGACTGTCAGGTACACACTCTTTTTGCAATTCCTTGCGCCATTAAATCGTTAACAAATAAATCTCGGTGTAATTGCTGTCTTAGCGCACAATGGTAGAGCACATGGTTTTCACCCATGTAGTTGTGGGTTCGACTCCCACAGTTACCATAATTATGCTTTCACCACATTAGTGGATAAAAAATCTTATGGTCAGATGGATATCAAGATTTAGATTTAGTGTTTGCAGTCCAGTTAACGTCTACTGATGGTTTCATCGTTTGATGTTTTGTTTTTCCCTTTACTTCATATTTTTTCCCCCCTTTGGTATACTGACATGCTAAGTGACTAAACCAACTTCATTTTTGTTGTTTGTTTGGTAGTTGTTTTGTTGCTTACATGACCTGATTTTTTTATCAGGGAGTTTTCAGAGTAGTGCAACTGACTATTATGTTAAATGTTTCTGGGGGCTGTTGGTGCTGGTGTTCGATACTTGGGTTACGACCTGGTGGATATTGTTCGTTGGTGGAGGTATGTAGTTACATTTTGAATATACATACACAATCAGGTCATCAATATTTGAGTTATTTTTCTGACTTACTTGCACAATGAGAATGAACTTACATTTTTTTATGTTCTAAGATGATTTCGCCAGGAATTGCTTTTGTTGATCTGGAATCTGGATGATGACATAACATATGCTACTGCCTATCTCTGCTATGTTATAGGTTACTACACATATCTTCTTTGTGGTTTGTATTTCTATGATGTTTTATCCTCTGTGGATATATGATACTATTCTATAAAACTGCAAAGAGGCTATTGATTTCTTCCATTTTTTGATACATTGAATGTATGGGTAACCTCCTTCTTCTACAAGCACAAGACATGGAAGAAACATGAACTTCGATAATAACGGTAATTTCAGTAGCAGATCTAGGGGTTATGCCAAACTTACAGAGATTGAATCAATAGTAATATTTTTCAGTTGGACTTTGCCTTTTATTCATTTTTTAAAGGGAAAAACTTGGTACCAACATTTGACTAATAATCTGACTTACTTTTGCAGGGAACTACACATCATCATCTAAGAATGCCACCAAACTCTACTTCAAGGGATGTGAAAGGTGTGGACTACTTTTATAGCTTAGCTGGAAGAGCGCATGGGTTTGAACCATGTGGTCGTGGGTTCGATTCCCACAGATGGCGGGGTCATAATGGTTAAGCATGTTTCAGTGCAGCTAATCTAGCTTGGTTATACTGAAGTGGACTTCATTCGAAATTAATAGGTTTGTAGATATCTAATGGAGGCAGTTGATTGTCTCTGCAGGTCAGTTATTAGGCTCCTTAAACTATATTTACATGGTAATATATTTTTCATTTTATCTATTAAGTTTCACGGATTGAGGTGTCTATTGGTTTTACTGGTACCCATCGCTGATATTCTTTTTCTTCACAGGTAGAAGTGTCGATAATGGGTTCTTTGATGATGGAGTCATTGACAAGGTGAGACTTTCTTTTAACTTCTTTTTTGTGTAGTTTTAATTCTTGCATTCTTTTTCCTATGCCCGTTTTTATATCCAAGATGACCATACATTTGATACTTACATAACGTCATTTGCGATTTTCAAAAGCCTGCACGCTGTCTTCAAACGTCATACCACAAACATCTAGCTAGGCAGATATAAATGTTTCTCTACTAATCTCGGTGCCTGGATGCTTGGGAAAGTGAGCAATTATATGGCTCTGTTGATGGGTGGCCCTATCTTGCTCATGATACGTACAACTTCCTATCGAGACATCAGGACATCCATTGGTAAGAGAAACCATGCCAAGGCTCACCTGTAAATGGCATAGTTGGATTTGTTGGTGTTCGACCAATGAAACAAAAAGTTCTCGAATTATCGTAAGCAATCTATATTGTATCCGGTTTTTTTCTAATATTTAAGGGGGGCATTCTATGTAAGGTTCACTAAATAAAGATGACATCACTTTATATACTACATAGGTTCATTGCTGTGGCAAGGCGCCAAGGCAGACTTCTTATAAGGTGCACTAATTCAAATTTATTTTTATTATGAATCATTCTGTTTAGAATGATTGCCTAACTGGGAGTCTACATGACTTTCAGCCATGTACTTATGGTTGTGGTTTCATTCAAATGATTATTTTTTTATGGCTCAGATGGCATAAAAACCATGTTGTTATACTACACTTCTCTTGATTCGCAAGCCGTTTTGGCCACATAGCATTTTCTTTGTTTCGGACGTTGAAATGCTATCTAACCTTGGTCAACACTTTTTGCAATTTATCATTTCATGAATTGGTCATATATCTGAGCAAGGATTTTTTCCTATTAGTTGTGGTAAAACTCTAATTACCATGGGTATTTATGGTTTATGACTTCAATCTGTATGAATTCAAATTAGCAATATGCCTTCATGATTCTTAACGCCTGAGTCATTTTATATGGCTTACCAAATGTCGAAGTCCGTTTATTTGGCTTATCAGTTTGCATCTTAACTCATATTTGTATCATTCATTTGGACGCAGGATTCAATTGCTAACCATATTAGAGATGTTGGTCTGCTGGGTGATCTGCTTAGAGAGTAAAGATTTTTAAAAGGGTATGTAGTTGGGGTTAGCAATTGAATCCTGCGTCCAAATGTCTGATTCTGTTTAGTTTTCTTATCTGTTAGAATCTGCTTTGCTAATTAAAAAAAAAAAAAAAAAAACCTCCCTTGGCATAGGCCACAGACGATGCCTGATAATATGAACTCTAAAAAAGAGCAATGCAGAAATAACTATAGTTATCACGTCTAAAGGTAGCTTTTAATCGAACGATATATTTCTCGGACATAATGCAATACCCAAGACGGTAAATTTGATCAAGTCGGCAGAATTTGCGTATTACTATAATGGGATTATTGGTCAAAGTTTCATTCTAAATGGTGTACATTGTTTCTTCTTCGAATTTGTTTTTTTTTTTATTGTTGAAAGAATAGGATTATTTTCACTAATGGCTAATGCATTACATTATACGTTCAAAACAACTATTTTCTTATTTGCTTTGCTATGTTCTATCTCTTTTGGTATGATCTCATTTTTCTTATTTGCTTTACTATGTTCTATCTCCTTTGTAAGCTTAGAGCAAGGGCTATGGGGCTTTCAAAATAAAAGAGTAACTCTTTCAAAATGAAAGAGTGTGAGCAAATGGGCAAATTTGCTTCCACTATGGGTAGAGAATGGATCACTTTTATCCACTTTTTCCCTAAAGTCTATCAGGTACTCTTTTATATGAAAGAGTGGGTGAAAGTCTACTCTAAGTGGCTAAAGTTTAGCCCCTCAAAGAAAAACAAGCAAAACGGCCAAAGATTAGCCGTTTCTATTGAAAAAATAAACCACACGGCCAGCCGTTTGTAAGGATTTAACATTTAAAAGTGGGTCCCATTTTATTTTAAAAGTAAAACTAATCATTGTTTAGTATTTTAAGTGGGTCCCATTTTTTAAATAATACTATTTATACTTATTTTTTTTAGTTTTAATAGTAAAACGTTAAAGTTTACCCGTTTTGATTGTTTTGTTTTTTTCAAGCGGCTGAACTTCAGCCGTTTAGCCCCCTGTTTTTAGCTTTTCACGGTCAGTTTCTCACACTTCGGGATAGTCTCTCTTTCAAAATGAAAGTGATAGAGTGCAAAAGCACTCTACCCATAGCCCTTGCTCTTAGCTGATGAAATTTACTTATTTTTTTTGTTATTGCTTCATTGATATTTTGGTTTTCTATGTCACATCATTGGGGAAGTCATTCCGCGGGTGATACTTACCGTTCCCCTTTATCCACTTAAAAAATGTAGCCACTGACACGGTATTTTTCATACATGTATAAGGAAACAACATAATGAATGATTGGATATGTGTCCAGCAATTGAAAACCCAACCTTTGGCCGGTGGAGTCTCACTATCGATACTAAAGTGAGACATTTGTTGAAGTTACCCAATCTTGAGATGTTGAAATCTGCTTGAGTTGAGTTTTGTACGTTCTTTAAAAATTTAGTGAATTTATATAGGATATTTTATAATCAGTCTAACAAATGCAACCGTATGCTTTTTGTTTCATCAGAGGTAAAGTGGGAACTTATGAATCAATATTGTATTATTTGCAAGTTAATTCTTTCATTTAACTGTTATATAGACATGGGTATTGGTGAACCTCGAAGGCACGCTACACAGGCGTGCCCGTTATAACGATAGTTTTTTCAAGCCTTGGTTGAGATGTTTGTTGTTTTAGTTTATTATCTGAGTCTTTTATACCGTTACCCATTCTAGATAGATGTGGAACCGTGTTATATATTAGTCATTGGCTGAATATATTTTTGATAAATCTTTTAAGCAGAAATATTATAGTGAGTGTGGAAACCGGAAAAATCTTCTAAATATAATTTAAAGAAAAAAATGATCGATATAAGTGCATGAAAATGGTTATAACAGAAGTAAGTTTGTTATTCCTATTTAACAATGTTTCATAGAGAATGATATCGGTGGCCTTTACGGACACACAACATGGGAACGACTGTTATGACAATCTTTTTCCCTAAAAAGTGAGCATTTTTCAAACTTATAGTATGAAGAAAAATCGAAAGTAGTTTATTACTTAAGCTATAGAAAGCACCAGTGTTTCACGCGGCTTAGACAACCCACTTGATAGCGGGAAAATAAAATCTTTTAAATTACGTGTGTGTTTTGCTCATAGGAGTCACGATAAATGCATGTCAAGTGCATGAACTCAATTATATACGTCCGTTAACAGTTATACTCATCTATTGGTTGTCTTCATCTTTTCCATTGAATTTATATAACTATCTTTTAAATTCTGCTCGGAGTTTAATTTAGGGTAAGATTTGGGTAGAATAATCTATTATATATATATTTAAATAAACCAAATTGCAATTATGTATGGCAAGTGGATCCATTACGTACGGTCTCTCATACCTCCTGGAGAACATTCGGTTTTGTTCAATCTTATATTCAATCATTTACGGACGTGATGATCAGAGATAACAGAATTCTCATAGAATATCAAATAAGATGGTCATAAAAAATCAAAAGATTTTTTTCACTTCAATATCATTGTACTAATCATGTTTTTCAATTTTGAGATACTGTTCAAATTATTTGGACTTTGATTGGTTGCTTATCATTAAATTTCTAGGTGTTGGATTTAATTGCTCTTATTGGATATTTAACATTGTTTTCCTGTACAAAAATGTTATTGCCTGCTAATTTACAGAAAATAATAATGCAGGAAACGGTAATTAACAAATCATATTCATGATCCTGAATTACTAATTTAATCACATATGTCCTAATGCATCGTGCGGAGTGAAGCCCTACTACACCAAATTAAAAATGTTGGATAGGAATTTAAGGTGCAACAATTTTAAATTATGATGTGATGTGACGATAGGCGTGTCACATCAATTAACAATTGTCTATTAGATAGATTGTAATTGTTCCTTCAATTGTATGTTGCTATTACTATTAACTTTAATATTCATGTTGTAAGATATCAGTCTATTTTTTTCTGGAGTAAGTTAGCTTCGCTCATATTAAAACATGTTCTATTATATCTAAACGACCGGGGAGAGGCGAATCTCTACCACTCCCAGTCAATAATTGCGGATTTACCAGGTTCCCCCTTGCATATTAATCCATGGAAAAAAATAATGGAGGAAATCGAAAATCATATTCAATTGCATAACAAGGTAAACTGTTTGCGTTGATTTTACGTTACTAATTTAATTAGAGATGATCTAATACATCGGATAAGAAATTAAATTGCAGTGTTTTTAAATTATGGTGTGGTGAAGCCCACCTCACCAAATTAACAACGGTAGATTTTTTAGATTTTTTTCTTTTAATTTTTTTTTCCTCAGTTTCATTTTGCAATTGCTAATTAACTATACTATTAATGTTTTGAGATTACAGTTGATTTCTGGAGTAGGTTAGCTTCATACAAATTAAGAGAGATATTCAATTGAATCTAAACGACCAGCCTGCCACTCCAAATAAAAAATTCCCGATCTTACCTGACGCATAGCATGGTGGTACCAACTAAGAAAAGTTAAACATGCATGTAATGGATATGCTTTGGTATTTGGGTGTGGTTACGACAGTGAGAACGATGATTACAAGTTGATATTCATAATTGATGACCCCTCTGATACATTTTCTGAAATTCATATGTATAT
The DNA here is from genome assembly GCA_023529015.1 of Papaver nudicaule. Classification (NCBI taxonomy): domain Eukaryota; kingdom Viridiplantae; phylum Streptophyta; class Magnoliopsida; order Ranunculales; family Papaveraceae; genus Papaver; species Papaver nudicaule. The sequence continues at coordinate 9,045 of JAJJMA010140185.1, forward strand.
ACACTAGGTTCAAGTTCATGAAAAAAAAAAAATCTTTTGTGCACTGTCATAGTTATTCTTACAGGCTGATACTTTAGAATGGACCAATGCATTTATTAGCAAGAAGGGTTATAGTCTCGGATAAACAACTAGCAGTAACTAATGTTATAATCTCTTTTAATATAGCTTAAGAAAGAACCAAAGAAATCCACATACCACCGAGGTGCTTTCTAGATGAAAGATACAAGCTTACATATGAAAGGGAGGGTGTAACATAGTCTAGAAAGAACCTAAGAAATTTAGTAATTAGGTGTGTTCTTTCATATGAATTCACATAAAAATGTTGCATGAAACCGTCACTCACAGATCACGTTCTATTGCATAACAAGATAAACTAGAATGTACTGAGTTTATATTACTAAATTAAATAGAAAGATGTTATGATGCATTTGGATAAAAATTAACAATGTCGGAGAAACTAAATTACATCAATTTTAAATTATATACGGTGTGGCGTGACGAAGGCGGGTCACACCAAATTAACAATTATCTATTGGATAGATAATAATTGGTTCTTCAGTTTTATCTTGCAATTGTTAATTAAATATATTATTCATGTCATGTCTTAAAATATTAGTCTATTTTTTTAGAGTAGGTCAGCTTCGTTTTAATTAAGACATGTTTCATTAAATCTGAACGACCGGGGCGGGGCGTAGCCCCGCCACTCCCAATCAACAATTATGATCTTACTAGGTGCGTTCTTTCGTATTAATCTACATAAAAAACAATGTAGGAAACCGTCATTCACAAATCATGTTCAATTGCAAAACAAGATAGACTGAGATGCATTGATTTTAGATTACTAAATTAGTTAGAGATGTTCAAATATATAGATTAATTTTGCACCAACTGAGACATGTTCCATTGAATCTAAACAACGCGAGCGGTCCGAAACGGCGCCATTCTTAGTCAACAACAACGAGCGTAAATAAGTATATATACATACAATGTCACTTTGATCATACTATGTCATGAACTGTTTGCCATACTTGATACAATACCTGCGGAAATCACCGAGACCAAAGACAACACAGAGTGGTAAGGCCTCAATAATGAAGTGTGAAGAATACAATACGAGTTAATTTTGTTTAGGTTATTTAGGTTTTCTATTTATGCTTTGGATAACAGCTTATCTCTTGGAGTTCTTGGTACAAGTTTAAAATAATGATTATTTATGGTATACGCACACATAAATTAATTGTTTTAAAACCTTTGCAGATCTACAACATCAATGTAGACGGTTGATGACTAATCATGATACCAAGAACCAACCAAATACTAATTTTAATCCAAATTTAATGGTTACATTTTTTTTTAATCATATCTTAGAAGGATATCAAGTAGAGGTATTAATAGTATTCAATATTTTTTTCTTTTAATTGAGTTATTTTTATTCTAAACAAAAATAGGAGCGGGGCGGAGCCCCGCCACTCCATAACAGGAACAATCACTCTACCCGGTGCGTAGCACGGGTTGCAG
>JAJJMA010140186.1:0-13032 GCA_023529015.1 Papaver nudicaule
ATGTCGATGACATATACAATATTAATAGTGTAATGTTGGGTGCCGGAGAATTCCGACTTTGCCCAACTCATGGAAGTATGTAAGGACATGGAATATGTTATGAGATGGCCTATGTATTGGTCCAAGGCGTGGACAAGTGCAATAAGAATAATGGCGCAACCATATGCGTCATTATAATCTGTTACTTGGCCAAGTAAAGTTAATTTGTGCATGGAGCATTGAAGTGCAACTATTATGGATGAGTATTGGCATGTATTTATAGTATATTAAGCGTCCCAAAGAGTAATGTTCATGATCAGGTCATTGGCAACATGCGGTAGCACGAGAAAGGCACCGAAGTGGAGGCTATGGTACAATTACGCGCAAGTGAAGGCTTTATGCATATGCCTGAATAATGGGATGAGTTAGGACAATTATAAAGGAGTTTATAACTGCGTAATAACCTCCTCAATCTTCGAGGAAAAGTGTAACATCCTCGAGTTGTAAAAGGTAAAGTGGTTGAAAAGCACTTTAGTTGGTTATTGAACTACTCCTTTGACAAACATCTGTCAAAGGCTTGTGCATGTGTTATGCAGATTTTTTGCCATTTTAACTACTGTATATACATTTTTAACGCATAATATAAATCAGTACGAAAGAGTTGAGAAATGTAATCTCAAGTTAGAGAGAGTTACACATCACTTAGAGGGTGATAGCCTTTGTAGTTCTGTTATGGGACGAGTAATTTAATCTTTTTGCAATGCAATGAAAGTGGGTTGTTTCTTCATATTTATGTGTTCATTATGGTGTTGATCTTGTGTCGAATTAGTAGTATGGAAAGCGTCTGATGCAGCATGGGATGCATTAAGAGATAGAGAAAAAAAAAGACTTCGTTGCCAATCTTTAAAATTGTGTATGCACTTGAGTTGAACAAATGTGTAAGACCAGCGTTAACGGGTGAAGCACTGAAGCTTGATTCACTAGACCACTAATGTTGCCGGGTGTGACAAGTAGCGAGTCTAGCAACCGGTGAATCAGTGATATTATGTTAATCCAGGGCACAGCCCGCAGGAGCATTTTTAACGTTCAATCACATCTCAGTTTTTACTCCTGCTGCTGCCTACAAAAAGTACGAGTAAAGTTTTTGTCTCTGAAAAATTCGTCCACTACCGCTTCTTCTTCTCCGACCACTCCGAAAAACTTACCCGAAATTCGTCCACTAATGCCACAAAACCCTAGTAATTTGATCTGTTCCCGCATTATCAAAGTAAAAATTTATCGATCTCCTTTTTCCTTTTTGTTTTTTCTCTTCTGTTGAAGAAACAATGAGGAATGCTGCACAAGCTTGGTTCTCTGGTGGATCGATATACGAAAATGAAGTGGGTCAGAGCTCTTCTTCATCTATTCTTGCTGATTGGAATTCTTATGCTGCTTCAAGAGAATCAGAAGATTCTTCTGGTTTAGGTTTTGACATCGAAGCTGCTGTTAAAACCGCCAATGATAAAGTCACTGGTGGCTTCAGTTTGTAAGTTCGATTAAACATAAATCTGAAATTTTATATTATGTTATCTAGGGATTTTATTGAGGGACTTTTCTAACATGTAACTATCATGATTTGGTGATTAATGCTTTTAGTTGAGTTCTAGGGTTTCTGATCACATAATATGCGCACATTGTTTTAGAATTTAGATTGATGGCCTAAACATTTGATGTTTCTTTGGTTTTCCAAATTGGGTAACTGATTTTTTAGTTGAACATTAGGGTCCTTGATCACTTAATATGCAGGCGTAGTCATAGTCATAGGATTTTGGTTGACGAATGTTTGATACCGAATCCAGATTTGTCGCGTTAATAATTAGTGATGATTTTGAAACTTGAAGAAATTAAGATAATGTGGGGTAGGTGGGTATTGAACAAAGGTTAATACGTGCTTTAGTGAGTTGTTTTATGCAGTGAACTGAGAATAATTAGGAGGATCGAATGTCTAATTGGTTACTTGTATATTTCAGCACTGTATGTCATTTGTTAAGCAAATAAGATGGTAGGCGAAAGTGCAAGGGAAATGTTTTTTCTTCTTCTTTTTGATAGGTCAGAATAATAACATGTAAACAGTAGTGCCTTGCTATAAGGATTAGTTAACATTGTAAATATCAGGATGGAGATAGGTTCTTTGTTTCACAATCAACTATATCAACTTCTTGGGTTCTTGTGATGTCGCTTGAACACATAACTAGGGAATTAAGCAACTAGTATTTGCAATGATACTGGTGGCTATGCCCAGTGAAAGATGGCATCATTTATATCATTATCATGTTTTACGAGGAGAAAGGCCTAAAGCCTAAAGGGCATTAAACAACTAGAATTTGCAACCAGTGGTGGCAATGTCAAGTGAAAGCTGGCATGGTTTATATTGCCGACCATGTTTTCCGGAGGAGAAAAGATGTTTATACTCGACACACTACAGGTTACCTGTTTCTCCCGTTTGTCTTTTGGACAGTTGTAGTTGATATATGTAGTTCTGGTGGCTTTCAAATATTCTGGGGTTGACCTTCACTGCTGAACTCCATATGGTCTTTAACATCGGAGAAAAGTTGCTTCATGTTGTCAATTGGTGGTATAACTCTGCGGTAATCGATCTTAATATGTAACTAATCCTTGACTTGTATATTTAAGCAGAACATGATTGAAATATAAAAAATATGTTGGTTTGAGATCCTGGTGGCTATGAATGTAATATATTGGTTATTTACTGGAGCAGTTGGTGGGAAGAGAAATGCATGTATCGAGTACCAATCATGAGACTCTCATGGGGGAGGTCCCATTTCGGAGCTTTCGTTGCCTTTTGTGTCCCTGGCATCTATTTCATTTGGTAAAGCATACTTGATAATATGTGCTCAAAAGTGGCCATCCTCTGAAAACTTGCTCTACAAGCATTAAAAGGCTTACAAATGGCAATTTAAGACAATATCGCCGCACCAAACATTATAACCTGTGAAGGAGGTGTAGGTTTTTATAATCTTTAGATGTGACTCTGCTACAGAAATATGATATTGCTTATTTCACACTTTACACATTACCTTTTTCTATTAAAGGCTGCATTTTCTGCTCGAAACTTGATAAATACAAAGTCCTATCTGTTTCTTTTTCCTGTTGCTGGAAGAAATTGTATTTGTATGCTATTGCTTTGAGGGTTGTCTTATGACTTGTATCTTTTACTCACTAGTTATCCTGCATCCACTATGTGTTTTTAACTCCCGACTCGTCTTTATCTTTAAGGTTTTCCAAAGGAGCAAAGGATTTGTCAGGGAGTTTCCACTCTGCCACTAGTAATGTTCCTTCAGGGAAATCTCTCATGTACTTCGGTCTGCTCCTAGGCGCTGGAGTATTTTTTGTTTTCATTGCGTTCACCATGTTTTTACCCGTCATGGTGCTGATGCCTCAGAAGTTCGCTATCTGCTTTACCATCGGCTGTGCCTTCATTATAGGATCATTTTTTGCTCTTAAAGGTCCAAAAAATCAGCTCTTACACATGACAACCAGAGAAGTATGTTAGCTAGGTTTTCAGTTATGTCCTTCATTTGTCTACTTTCTCTTGTCCTCTTCTTTATGTCCTCTTCTTTCTATAACCACAATAATCACTTATATACGTCCTCTTCTTTCTGATCTTTTTTCTATTTTCTTAACAGAGACTTCCTTTTACACTGGGATTCTTTGGCAGTATGATTGGTACAATCTATGTATCAATGGTGCTTCACAGTTACATTCTCTCTGTTTTATTTTCAGTATTGCAGGTATTGATTTTTTGTTCTCCCTCCCTCCCTTTGTCTTCTCAAAGAATCTAGTAACAGTGTACTGTTTTTGTCCCAATCCTGCTAGGTACTTGCACTATCATATTATGCACTCTCTTACTTCCCAGGAGGTTCGGCTGGACTGAAGTTCATTACTTCCACTCTTACTTCTTCAATATTGAGGTGTTTTGGTAGGTGATATCATGTCTCTTTGAGATATTTTAGGAAAAAATCAGGAGAGTCGTCCTTTGAGTCAATTTTGGAGCATCGCCATGTTATGAAATGTGCTTTGCTTATATTGATACTTTGGTTAGAAATTTGTTGCTTACAAATGCACTCTCGTGTTTAACTTGTAACACCTCTGAAAAGGAAATGTCCTGACTGTAAATGTTTCTTTTTGTGCACAAACAAATATATTTAGCTGGCTATTGAATTAGCATTCAAGTTTTATAAGAATTTTGTCCAGGAGACTAACCTGAATTGCTTCCTTTTTGCAATATTAGCTAGCTTTATATTTGAAGGCTTTTTTGAGACTGCCAATCAACTAAGGTCTGCAATTATTTCCAGACCTCAATGCTTGGCAATATTTCCGACACTATAGGGTTGCGTATAAATGAGCCGTGTCAAGTGCTAAGGCCGCTTCCTATGGGACACCAAAAACCCAAATTAAGGGTGTTTTCGCTGGCTATGGACCTAGCAAACAGGTGTTTTGACGTTGCAAAGTTGCAAATTTGCAACTTTGCAACGTCAGATGGAAATAGTATCGTCGATGGAAATTCCATCGACAGATACAAAAAGTGTCGAGGTCGATAGAATTTGTATCGACGATGGAATTTCCATCGATATAGATGTACGGCTCAGATTTGATAAAGCCTATATATACCCTCATTTGTAAGCTTATCAACACACACCTTTGCAACATTTGTAGTAGTTTTCTAATATCTACCACAATTGCGCACTCCGCTATCTATTTGTTTGCATTGAACACACCCTCCGCTGTGCACGGCTTCTATATGGCACGCGGCAAAGCAAAAAACAAGGGAAACAAGCTGCTACTCAATCTACTCAATATAATCCTGAAGTGTACGATGAGGATAGTCAAGAAATGGGAGAAAGAAATGCTGGGAGAGGAAGCCGCGGGCAATCTTTTACCGTATCTGAGGACATGATCATATGTTCTAACTATGTCCGCTTTACTGAAAATCCGATTACCGGTGTTCATCAAGATAGGGCAACACTCTGGGGGAGCATCTATGACCAATTCGAGCAGGAGACAATGAATGTCACTTGCAGTACGGAAGTTTCTTTGTGCAACCACTTCGTCACCATCAACGCACAGGTGCAACTCTTTGTTGCCGCCATTGTGCAGGCTGAACGTCGAAGACAAAGTGGGGAGGGTGACACGGACGTCGAACGGAGGTGTCGCGAGGCCTGGAAGAGAGAGCACGGGAAACCATTTGCCTACGAGGAGTGTTACCATATCTTGAAAGTGCTGCCTAAGTACGACCCAAAGATGCTTCTCCAGATGAAGTCGGTTCCTAAAGCTTCACCGTACAATCAAGGTTCGCCTCACTCCCAGGAGTCTCCATCCTCGCCCTTTGCGTCCCAGTTTCCCTCACAGACGGGGTCACAAGGTGCAGGAGGCAGTGGAGGCAGTGGTGGCCGTGGAGGCAGTGGTGGCAGTGGAGGCAGTGGAGGGATCACGACTGAGAAGGCGTCCGCAAATGCCCTGAAGTTCCAGCTGTTGTGTGGTAGGAACCAGGCCAAGAAGCTACGACAAGCAAAGGCTGATGCTGTTGTTGAGGGGAAAGGCTTCAACATGGATACCTACACTGCCCACCTCAAGGAAACTTCCAAGGAACGATCGGCTGAACGCAGGGTTCTGACAGGTGAACTTAAAAAAAGTCGCCTATCACAGGAGAAGTATGTGCATAACCATGATAAGCATAAGATCATGAATGCCAATACCTCTAACATGAATGATGAACAACTGTACATCTGGAAGATGGACTTCGAGCGGATCAAAAGGCAGATGGAGGCAGAACGGCTTGCCGCTCTTGAGTCTGACGTTCAAGGAGCAGCTCCCATCCCATCCGTCAATGCCGATAATGCATCTGACGTTGAAGCGGAGGAGGTCAGTCCTTGGGCGGACGAGTAGCATCTCCATCATCATTATCATTCATGGGGAGTGGGGGGTCGCATCGGTAAGGGCATCAACATCAGCATCATCAATGGCAGCAAGTGTATCATCATCATCAATGGCAGCAATGTGTATCATCATCATCAATGGCAGCAATGTGTATCATCATCAATCATCAAGTATCAGCATCATCATCATCAATGGCGGCAATGTGTATCATCATCATCATCATCATCATCAGTAGTATCGGCATCTCATCTTCATCAGTAGTATCAGCAGTTTGCCGATTTTCAACAACAATGGCAATTGCGTTACCATCATCGGATGGTCTTTTGCAAAAGGGCTTGGCACACCCTTTTTACTAATTATATCGGGAGTTTTTTTTTTTTTTTTATGTTGCAAAAGGGCTTGGCAAACCCTTTTTACTAATTATATCGGAACGACACGGCTCTATATTGGGTCTATATTTTGTAGAGGGCATGGCGCACCCTCTTTAATGTAATTACTGTCTTTAATTTTAATGAAAATCTCTAGTTATATAAAAGTTAATCTTCATTAATGCTAACGAAACAAAAATTACAGAAAAAATAAACAAAGCAAAAGTTACAGAAAAAAAAAACCACTTAATCATCATGTTCATCATCCTCTTAACTAAGAAAAACAATTATTAATCCTCATCATCATCCTCTTCATCTTCATTCAATCCATCTTCAAAGGCAGCAGCTGTTTCCCAACGAGGAGCACGAACTTCTTCATCTTCATCTTCTTCATCTCCACCATGTCCTGCAGCTCTTCGTCCTTCTTCTGCCCAAAGATGTGCACAAAGATCACTCCTTAATCTTTCGTACAAATTTGGGTTACGAATGTGATTCGTCATCCGCGCATAGTCCCTTGCACCTATTCCCCGTTGTGTCACAACATCCTCCCTCAAGTCCTCGTCTGGATAGTTGGTCCAGGTAGCATTACGACGAGTTTCTTGGATTACCATGTTATGCAGAATTATGCAAGTGAGCATAGTCTTATGCATTTCACGGGGACTCAAACCACGGAAAGGACCACAAACGATTGCAAATTTCTTCTTCAGAATTCCAAAGGCCCGCTCAACATCCTTCCTGAAGGCCATCTGCATTCTGTTGAAATGCCTCATTGCCTTACCAGTATTTCCTGTAGGCACTCCCCTAAACGCTTGAACCAGTGTTGACCACTTAGGATATATTCCATCCGCAAGATAATACCCATTACTGTACTGATGTCCATTGATATTGAAATTAACAGGGGGGGCTCGGCCTTTCTTAAGGTCTTCGAAAAGAGGCGATTTGTGCAACACATTAATGTCATTTTGCGAACCAGGAAGACCAAAAAAAGCATGCCATATCCAACAATATTCAGTAGCCGCAGCTTCTAAAATGACAGTTGGCTTAGGGTAATGACCCTTGTATTGTCCAGCCCACATTGTTGGACACCCTTGCCACACCCAGTGCATGCAGTCGAGACTACCGAGCATTCCAGGGAAACCCCTCGCCGTATTCACTTTCAATATCTCTTTAATATCTTTCTGGTTGGGCTTGCGCAAATACTCTGGACCGAAATGATCAATGATGATTTCGCAAAACAACGAGAGATAGTTGAAGGCAGTTGTTTTGCCCATTCGGATGTACTTATCAAGGGAATCTGCCGGACAACCGTAACCAAGAATCCTCAAGGCCGCCGTTACCTTTTGCTCCGGAATGTGACCTCTAACACCACGACAATCAAACTGATAATCAAATCGAGGTTCAACTCTTACAAGCTCTGAAATAATAAATTTCGTCAAGTGTCGGGGCATGCGGAAGCGACGCTGAAAATCTTGGTCGGAATACACACAGTCTTCATTGAAATAATCATGCATCAGTTTCTCATGGTAGAATTCCCGATCACGGTAAGTGTATCGCCTACACTGCACCGCTTTTGGCTCAGGTCCTGAAGGTATTGTGCCAGTATAGACCTCCAACAAAGTGTCGAACTGCGCTCTTTCTTCATCAGAGTCGGAATCAATTTCCTGCAGCATTTGAAGAACTCTTTTTTGATAAGAATCAAAATCAATCATTCTTCTTTGCATCTCTTCATCAGAAGAGTCCGAAGAATCATGTTCATACTCCATTGAGTCAGAAAAAAAATTAGATTCAGAAATTGTTGATTGCAGAGGAGTAAAATTGTGTTTGATGTGACAAATGTGATGAAGAATGTGAAGAACAAAACGTTTTGGGGTGCATTAAATAGGCGCTTCGAATTGAACCGTTGGATTGGAGCGACATCTGGTCGATGGTAAAAGTATCGACGATGGAAATTCCATCGACATCGATGGAAATAGTATCGACTTCGATGGAAATTCCATCGACGATGCTTTTTCCATCTGTCGATGGAATTTTCATCGATACCCACTGCCCCATTTCAGCTTTGCTAGTCCACCTAGGATTGCAAAGGGGATGATTTGAGAGGTTCCATTGGAACCGGCCTAAGAGCATCACCAATGGGAGGTTATTAAATTCCTAAATACACTTTTTGTGGAATAATCTTCTCCATCCGAGATGTGAAGTATAATGTGAGGATGATGTGGTGAGTTAGTTGTTCTCACATCCTCTAACCCATCATCTAGTTTCAAAGGTACTCCTAGAGAATGTGATAAAAATCTTAACCAATCAAATTAAAGTTAAATCAACTAAAAATAATAAACAAACAAAAAAAATCTAACCAATTAGATAATCACAATGAACTTAGGCATTTCCAGGTGGACAGACAAATTCAATTTGCCACTATATTAGAAATAGAGTGTTGGTCGTTAGAGAATTTAGCGGTTGAAAATAACTTTTTCGATGTCTAAATTTATTCTCTCGACAGATATTGTTAATATCGACACCGACATCCTCTCTCTCACATATAAATAGGTTCATTTTTCACTTAATTCTTCATCTTCTTTCTTTTTCACTTCTTCATCTTTTTCTTCCATTTTCTTCTTCATGTTTTGTCTGAATGGCTCCGCGGAGGAAAAGAAATAAAAAAAGGAGTAGGAACATCAGCACAACCTCCTAGCAACCGCAATTGGGAACAAGATTTTGAACTGGAGTTTGTCAATCCCAGACAAACAACAGGCCTAGGTGTACCGGGTCAATTGGAGGAGCACATATCCAGCAATACCAAGCGCGTATAACTGTGTTAAAGGGGGTATTCTGAGTTGAAGAAAGTTTACGATTATCTTCCTGAAGAAGTACAAGTGAGGGTCAAGCGCTATCCGTGGAGACATTTATATACGACTGATCCAAAAAAAACACAGACAACAAATTCCTAAAGTAATACTATAACGTTTTTGGAAGTCCACGAATATATTCTATTTCAAGGATTTCGAAGCGGGTAAGTTTTTTTTTTTTTTTTTTCCCATTAAATTTGCACATTTTTATTAAAATATTTAGCCTTAGAAATAGGAAAACTTAGAAATAAAGGCATACCGTTTAGTTATTTAGATGTTGACTAAGCAAAATTATTATGTACGTAGGAGTTGCACCGCTCGATTTTTACATATTGACGGCAATGAAATTCGAGGGAGATTTGCTTCATTTCAACCAATCGAAGTGGTCGGGAGAGGGTAGGTGGAAAGAATTTCTACCCACCAAAAGGCAAGGGCTGGTGGATTATCTTTGTCTCTGTTAAATCAGTTTTTAGTTTTTACAGAACTATACTGAAGGCGTTGAAAATCACACTATTATACTCCATACCCATCTCATTGGGATGAGTTTGAGAGAGTGTTCATTTTATGGGTTATACACCAAGTTTTTTCCCAAACGCAAGCACGATGGGAAACGGTTGAAGATTTGAGTCATGCACCATTTTACGACTGGGCCTATCCGATTTTGACAGAAATATACTTTTCTTGCCGTGACTGTTGCGGAGTCAACAAAAACAGCTTCAATGGTTTTTGGGGGATAATTGAGGTTGAACTTCTGAATTATTACAATTGTTTCTTTTCTTCTACACTTTGCAATACTAAAAGCGCAATGTTTGAACTTCAGTTGTGCTGGTATGTAACCTTTGGCGTTGAACAACCTAGACTTAATGAGAATGCAAGTGGAATTCATTTTCCACTCATTAAAAAGTTTGATAAAAGTTTATGGGAGGCAGAGCAAACTGAAGACGGTCAACACCTAACCATTGTGCAAAGGATTTAACAATGTTTTCGAACAACCAAAAACATTATCCGAGACCGTATGATAATATTCCCGAGATATGGCAGCAGTATGGTCAGGATTTGTACTGGCAAAGCTTGACTCCGTTCGTGTTATACAGTTCTCTATCTGAAAAATGTGTTTGGTACTTCGGGGAAAGACTCACTGTTCAACTATTTGGAGTAGATGAAAAGCGCATATGTATCAACCCATATGAACATGGTGAGATTTCAAGAGATGATTGGATGACACTGCTGCGAGACCGTAGGGGATGACAAACCCACACACGCTAACCAGAATTCCCAATAACGAGCTGAATTACCAACACCGGTACCAAACAATCGACAAAGATGTTATAGCACATCAGTCGTGCATTATGGGTACAATGGATATGCCAACAATAGGTAGGTTGCCCGTTGGAGATGATTATTTTCCTTCGCAACCTCCACCAGCGGAACCAAGTGTATACACTTATCCAACACAAACGGCTCCCGGGGTTATGCCACCTTTGGTTTGGGAGACACAATTTTTTAATGATCAAATGCGGGTTTTTAATATTTCTGTTACTTCAGAAGGCATGGCAACTCCGTACTGGGGGGGGTAAATACTACACCAGCTCAATATCAAGTGAGGTGCAATGAGTTAACCCACTTTTGTTTCTCAATTGCAGCAAATGTATGTGGGAGATATGCAACGAAGAACTAATAAATTCAATGAATTCATTAACACGAGTCCATAGATGAGTCCTCATTATCCTAGCGGTGGAGATCCGAGCGTTGTAGATCGTGTTGGTAGTGTTTGAGGTAGTGGAAGAGGTGGTGGTAGTGTCAGAAGTGGACGAAGTGGTGGTAGTGGATGTACACTACACCGGATATATTGTCAGAAGTGGAAGAGGTGGTGGTAGTGTCAGGTTTTTGCAACACATTGATTTTTTCATGTGCAACAGATATATCCGTTGCACAAATTGATATATCAGTTGCACATATTAAGTGTAAACATAATAATAATTACCATTAATTGGGCAACGGTTTATTTTTATTGTGCGACGGTTATATCTGTTGCACATTTCTGGTTCTTTTGTAATATAATTTTTTTAAGGGTTTTTACATAACAAAAATAAAAACATAAAAATATATATCTAAATCCCTAAGCGTATTTTCCTCTCTCTCTTCTCACGGGTTCATCTTCTTCTTCTCTTTCCAGCTCTGGGGAGAACCTGAGAAAAAAATAAAATAACCTAAATCGACACAAAACCTCTGAGAAAGTGCTGAAATCACTTGTAACCAGTTGAATCATCACCAGAGGAACCAGAAACCCGAACCCCTAAACTAGAAATCCAAAAACCTAACCCTAAAACGATTCCTCAGGTAAACAATTTCTGAATTTTTTTAGGGTTTTGATTTTATTTGAGTTCGATTACTTATGGGTTTGTTCTTTACAGATTTGGAGGTCAATAGTCGAAGGTGCACACTGAGTTTACACGGGTAAAAAACCCAAATTTTCTTAGGGTTTTGGTTTTTTAGGGTTTTTTGTTTTCATTCTAATGAATTACTACTGAATCATATAGGTACTCTGAAACAGTGGAAAGGGTTCTAGGCGAAATTCAAGGTATTGAATCTCTTTTCTCTCAATTGCTTTTGATGATTTTATGTTATATGGTTTTGATTTTACTGTGTGTTTGTTTGGATTTTGATGATTGTATTAGTAAAGCCCTAGGATGGGGATTTTAGTATGTCTACGTGTTAGATGTCGTATAAGTAGAAATATGAGAAAATGAATGCAGGGGAAAGCTGTTAACATGTGGTGGTGGTAGTGAAAATGATTTTTTCTAAAATTTATCTATCATGTTTTTTGTTGTTTGTAGAGTGTAGAATTTGGTGTAATATGTGGTGTTAATGGTTGTAGAATATCTCAACAATGTGATGATAGAGGTTGGATGATGAAGATAGGTTTAGTGATTTGTATAGACAAGGAGTGGAATTATTTATTAATTTTGCATACAAGAATAGATTGTTAAACTCCCCTTTCTGTCCTTGTCTTTGTCGCATTTGTCGAAATAAGAAATCAAAGAGTTTTGCACATGTGAAGCATGATTTACTAGTAAATGGTATGCTTGATTCATATATTGTTTGGTCACTGCATGGAGAGAAGTTGACACGAGCATCAGCATCATATCAAGTTCATGAAGATGTAACTGTTCAAGAAGAAATGTTAAGGGAGGAAGCGGTCGAAGTCGAAGAGATCAATGATACTGATGGTTGTAGGTTACATGATTTTGTTGATAATGCATTTGGGGTGTATGAAGAGTTGAATGAGGATGTCGGTGTAGATGATCCCTTTATTCAGGAGCCTAACCTAGGTAAGAAACACGACAAGTACAAAAAGTTAGCCGAAGGGAAAATTTATCCGTCTGCGAGAATGGCGCAACAACACTTTCTGTCATTGTGGAACTGCATCATGTAAAAAAGAGATTTGGTTGGTCAGGAAATAGTGTAACTTACCTCTTGGGATTACTCAGAAAATGGTTTCCAGAGGGGGACACTTTCCCTGAAAAATACCCGGTAATGAAGGAGATGTTGAAAGATATGGGTATGAGTGCAGTTAACATTCATGCATGCATTAACCACTGTGTGTTGTTCCGAAAAGAACTCGAGGATGAGAGAAAATGTCCGCAGGTTCAAATTTAAAGAAGGGAAAGATGGAGTTCAAAGAGAAACAAAAAAGCCACAATTAGTATTGAGACACTTTCCAGTTCCTGAAAGACTTCAAAAATTTTATACTATACCATGGATTTCTGAAGCAATGACATGGCGTCAACGATGTTAGGACATTGTCCGGTCAAACCCACTAGCGTTGGTATGTCAAGCTAGTTGTCAGTTTTAGGTGTCAAAACTCAATTCTTGATTTAGCCTACTAGAGTTTAGATTTC
>JAJJMA010140207.1:0-29248 GCA_023529015.1 Papaver nudicaule
AAGTCTTCCCCCTTAACCACTCGGGCAAACCAGCTAGTTGACCATATTCCCAATTAAATTTATAAAGAACATTATTTCACCATGGCTCGATCGAGCATAACCCGATAATAAGTTCAATCATGTGAGTACCTAGGAGCAAACTGGTGGACATTACAAGCTAGGTTGAATCGTCGCCAAGAATACAAGTTGGGTTTGTTCCTGGTGGCTTATGATCACTAATATGATGTCTACAAATTATACCATAGAGTTCATTGACCATTCAAGGTTCGACTTACATTCAGATACCACATAAGAAAAGTTGAATGCTATCTGAAAATAAATCAAACTTTGATTGATCAATGAACTCCATGGTATAATTGGTAGACACCATAATGCTGATCATAAGTCACCAAGACACCCTGAGAGCAATTGTTTTGAGCGCACATACAGAGAGAGAGAGAGTAATATCACCAGATGTTTGAATGATACATTTTTAGGATTAACCTAGCTAGAGTTTGGATGGTGATGAAAACCTTTCTGCATGAAACATATTGAATGCTCAGCAAATCTGCGCATGATTCTGGACTACTACTGATGCATGCACCTCCTTCACGCAGGCACATAACAAATGCATTGGCTTTCAGGTTTCCTAACCACAGCAATTTATATTTTCCGAGAAAGAAAATCTTATAGTGCAATAGAATCAAAGATATCACTCTTTTAATTCAGATGATTGCTACTTTGTAGAAATTAAATTGATTTACTGAAGGGGAAAGCGGAATGTTGGTCAAGCTGAACTGATTTGGGGTCACTTGGGGGAAAACAAAAATCGGTTTCATTGGAACCAGAAAGGATACACATACTAGTTTCATTCAGTCAGGAGTGGAATTCTGGTGACATTGGATGATTCAACGTAAGAATTAGTATGGATTCAGTCTCTTATGGATGAATTGCAATTTTTCTCTCCTGGAACCCGTGGTATGTTGTGATAACATGGGTGCTACCTATCTTAGTGCTCAGGCAATATTTCTTAACAGAAAGAAGTATATTGAGATATCATTTCATTACATTCGTGAGCTAGTTGCCACGAAGCAACTTGAAGAAGATACAAAAACCATCAACTTACAATAAAAACTTAAGGAAACAAACACAAAAACTTTTGTATACCATAGATTAACTTTTAGGCAGCACCCAAGTGCAACCTACACACACGCACACACACACAATTATTGAGCCATATATTGTTGGTTTAGATGACCCTGTTGTAAGAGACCAGCATCATAAGCTAGTTAATTATATCTCATATGTCATACCCACCCGAAGAAGCTTGCGATGTGGAATTGACAATATCTTGTCACTTTCCCTAAGATTCTTTCTGAGGAAATGGTAAAGATAGTTAACTACTATTCGCTTAAGTATGGAGGAATTCTCCTCCGCCAGCACTTCTGTTTCTCCCAGTAGGTACACAACACCTTTTTCCATTGCTTTCTGTACAAACTCTATCTCTTTGTCAGCTCTTTCGAGAGGCGCGGTAAGAATTCCACTGGATGAATTTGAGGATGACCGAGTTCCAGTAGCTGCAATCTGACCAGAATGGGGCACGCTAGCCACTTCTACAGATAACGGGTTTGTATTTGTATCTTCAGTAGATCCATATTCTAGAACGTAATACTCATAGCGGATGAACTCTTTCAAATTTTGGACCAAGTCTTGCTCAAACTCTTCCGATTTTCCGACAATGTCATTATATCCGTAACGCGCCACACAACGGAACATTCTGTAGTGTTTTTGTTCAACCTGTCTGAAAATAAAACGTTCCTCAGCTGCCACCTTACTAACTGGGATCCGTTTTATCGAAACAAACACCAAGACTGAATGTATTGATGGTATTTTTTTAACGAAGTGTGGGAATATCGGTGGGATGCCTTGTACGAGCTCGGAGTATAGCAATCCTATCCCAGGAATCCTGTTTACATCTTGGTTCTTGACAAGATCTCTGACGAACTCCCCAGAAACTTTGTTTTTGAGCTCAAACATATATCTTTTCTTGTGAACATAGTGCCATATACCCATCATTACCATAAGTAATAGTGCTAATGCAACCGGAAGGTAACCTCCTTTTGTGAATTTATATAAGACTGCCGATAAATATGTCACTTCAGTTGTAAGTAACACTATATAGAATAGTGCTACCAGCCATATGTTTGTTTTCCAAATGAATAGCATTATGAGAGTAACCAAATTAGTTGTGATTGCCATTACAGAAACCACCGCAATTCCTGCACAAAGTTAGATTTTGAAATGAGGTTTACGGAATGTTTGTTGACATATAGCCAATTACGATGTTCTTGATACAACTTTCAGACTACTTCTAAGCATGGTCTCCAAATTATTAAAATCAGTTCACTGATCAGTGAGAAACATAACTTACCATATGCATTACCAATCTGCTCGGTAGTCCGGAATACAAGTGTGACTAGCACAGTGGCAATCATAATAAAGTAGTTGAGCTCAGGAATGTAAACCTGCCCTTCATACTTAGCAGAAGTGTGAATCACTTTAACCCTCGGAAAGGCCCCAAGACTCAGAGCTTGTGTTATGATTGAAAACGCTGCTGATATCATAGCTTGGCTGGCAATAATTGCAGCAGAAACAGCAATAGCGAAGGTTGGCCAATATATCGGCTCTGTCATTAAGAACAAGTCATTTGTTTCTGAAATTTTAGCCTATTCTTATTAAGACGGTGTATAGGAACTAATACCATGAATGCAGTTCAGATTAACTTACTTGGAATTGACTTGTAAAAAGTATCACTAACATCATCCGGGAATTTGGAGAGGTATGCAGCTTGCCCAATGTAACAGGATAATAGTGCAGGAAAAACAACCCCGGAGAAACTTATCTGCAATGCCATGGTAAAGATAAGTAATTTTTAGCTCATTGTCTTGTCTTTTTCAATCATTAATTTTTTTCTTCTTAGATATTTTCCCTTGATCAATATCAGAGAAATTTACAATACATACTTGAATTGCTCGGACGGAGAAATGACCGAGATCAGCAAACATAGCTTCAGTTCCTGTTTATAAAATCATATTCATACTTAGCAAATCAGCTGTTAAAGGTATGCATCTTTCTTTAAAAAAAATGATTACTTCGCGTACCTGTAATGCACAGCACAACCCCGCCAAGAGATACCCATGCTTCCTTGCCATTTCGTTGGAAGTAGCGTACTATGTACATCGGATTAAAAGCACGTAAAACAGTCACATCATGCTTGAATAAATTGTAAAGGCCAATGCCACTAATGAAAGTAAACCATAGAAGGATGATCGGAGCAAATGTGCTGCCAACTTTGTCTGTGCCAAACCGTTGAGCAGAGAATAGAATGATCAAGATTACCACGGAAATCCAGACTACGGCATCTAAGTAGTCAAACAAAAGAAAAATAGTCAAGGCAAAGTGAAGTTACCAGTTCAATCTCTTCATATAAAAAATTACTAATAGAGTAGTAGATGGGGTTTTGGTGTGCTTGGTGCAGTTGTATTTTGGGTTACGGCGTTGATGATATAATTGGGGTAAGACTAAGTCGAAGGAAGGTCTGATTATAGCAGTGAAGCAAGCCATTCATCTACGGTACTCACAAGAAGGAGTTTTTGATGGGTATACGGTTAATCAACTTTTGTCAATGGGATTGGCTATGTAGTCTATAAGCTATATCAGCCTCTTTGGTTTTCTGGGTTTCTTCTGGGTTGGCTCTTACTTGGACTCTCATCAGACATTGAGCTTTGTACATTTGTAAAAAAATAAAATAAATTATGGCCTTGATTTCCACTTCAAATCTACCTTGATTAAGAGATTTCGTCAACTGTTTGATGCCACCAACTGCAGATAACACTGTAATAAAAACAATTTACTGTCTTCAGTAACACAGATATGCATAAGTAACTTAATAACCCATCGACTAAACTTAGAGTAACTAAGCTCACCTGAGATGCTTGGAGTCAGGATTCCATCTCCAATAACCATGGAAACCCCTAAGATTGTGGTACAGAAGAGAATAATTGGAATGACTTTACTGTTCTCTAGCTTGTCTTTTATCTTTTGGGCTCTCCTCAACTGGCTCGACGGTTTGTCCAGTTTATAATGGGATAACTCCCTGTCCTCTGGCTGCTGATTAGGTATTAAGCCTACCTTTGCGTAGCGGCAAATCAAGGAATACAGTGCGAACGTTCCTCCTACAATAGTCAAAAAATTATCAACCTTCATAAGTGAAAGGATCTATACACCTTTATTAATAGCAGGTGATCAAGATGAAAAACGAACTCACCGTTGCCGTGATCGTTGGCCCACAAAACAATAAGGACATATTTAATCATGGGTGAAATTGCTAATGTATAGATGATGAGAGACAAAACACCCAGTAAGTCATCGTCGTTCTTGATCCTCCCATTCGTGAAGGTACTGGAGTATACGTAAAGTGGAGATGTTCCTACGTCTCCAAAAATGACTCCAATACTCTGGAACGCCAGACTTAGTGTCGTTGCCCAATCCAACTGTTACATACAGAAGCAAATTAACATCAAGATTTTGTTAGAGATCGATTTATCTGAACAGACAAACAAAGTTTGCAAATTATTTAAAATGGTAAAATGAGCAGCTGCTATAGTTGACGGGCAAACCTTGTGTTCATGAGCTTTTCCATTAGAAACTTTTCCAGCTTCCCTGTTCAGTGAGTCTATACGGCCAAGCTTTCCCCACGAGACCTTCCGTTCTTTCAATCCATTCTCGACTTGTTCTGTCGTCGGCGAATCATCTCCGTTGATCTCATTATTATTCTGAACAAAGTCTCCCATTTTCAGATTTGTTTTGGACTTATTTCTTTTGTTCACCAGGGGTGTTTCATATATAGGCATACAAAGGTTGATTGAGTCTAAGTTTCTTATAGTATATGATATCTTGAAAATAAGACAGCCGCCCCAAAACTAACAAAAAAATATCTCCCAAGAGAAAGTTGAAGAAATCAAATCATTGACGTTTGAAGGCAAATCCTCGTCATAAAAGAATCAAGGATATGGCTTCAACACTATTCTGAAAGGCCGTTCTGCATTTTTCGTCCAATAATAAATATACGGTCAATTAATTACATTAAACCAACTTTTTATTGGATCGAAAACTAAGTTTTACCAGTTATTAAAGCCTAGCTAGCTAGACACAAAGAATACATGCATGAACTTACATCGATATATGTTTATCTAAACAGCAATGTATATGGTCTCTCCGTGATATATGTTACTTTATTTAACTGATCATGTTACTGCTCAAAGAAACATCAATAATGGAATTGTTTATTGGTAACAGCAAGTAAGAGTTGAAATTAATAATTTTCATTATCCACGTACGGTGCAGGTTCATAATCACTGTGGGTGACTCATAATGGGACAAATTTTTTGGGACTGCCTTACAAATTTGACTTTAACTAGTTTTCATATAATGGTTGGTTTCATATTACTAGAATTATGCCCGTGCTACGCACCGGGCGTTTTTATGGTTTGTGTGTTAATCATTTTCCTCTTCTTCTTTTCTCCATCCGGATCACGACTATGGTCTAATTGCTATGTAATTAGACACGGAGGGTCGACGCCCATAATGAAACAAAAAATTCTATCCCAAATAAGGTAAGTCAAAATAAAATATTTGAAGATAAACTTAATATTTAGAAGATTTGCCATGAACCTTATTACGTTGAATAAAGACAGATTAGATGACCCTTAAATATGGGCCAGTCTTATCACACTTGGTATTTACTTTAAAAATAACCTAGTTATCCCAGCCCCACATCATTATTTTTTTCCTAGAGATTCACAAATCATTAGGTGAAAAGGAGTACATCTCGATTAAGAATTTTAAATAGATTCGTTAACATGTCACATCCGCAGACCCCTCTTCATATTTGTCTATATTTCTTATTCATATATGTATAATAGTTCAATCAACAAAAATATACTAATATACTTTCAATATACATATATAAATCTCTCATTCTTACCTAATCTTTAATTGCAATCAAACAACAATACATAATGTCATAATGTTTCTTACATCCTCATCTGTACGTTCTCCCAAAATTGGTGTCCTTAGTATTCCAAACGGATAAGCACATCTGAAATTTTGGTGAAGTGAATGTTTTATTATCGGGAGTCGAAACCCCTGGCCAAGCAAGCCACCAACATATACTCCAGTACCTCCATCCCCATGGTAATACCACTCCCATAACTAAGCCATTATACCATCATATATAGACTCAAATACCTCATATTCACGTGGTAATACCAGTTTCTTACACTCTAATGCTTCTACTTCTGTATCCAAGCCACTATCATATATTTATGTATCTCTTGTACCTCCGACTATATTGTATACTGTTGTGCATCCCACACCTCTCCTTATTTATGCCACATGTATATGCTTACATGCTCAGATTTGTGCTGTAAAAATTGGTTGAATGTTATAAGATTTGCGCCCGTATGACGCACCTAGCATACTCAACTTAGTCTTCGCTTCTTATTTTGTAATGATGCGTGGGCTGTATATAAGCTCGTGTGTTATATGATTAATTATAAGATGATCACATACATTTCAGGGTGAGAGTTGGCTTGAAGAGGTTAATGTCGATTTTGTTTGTTCAATCAGATGATTAAACTTAAAATAAGTTAAAATTCACCCATATTATACGCTTATCCCGTGTTACACTTCAAACGATGAACAAAGGTTCCAAATTTTATTGTAGAGAAAGATTGAAAATCCCTTGAAGTCAAAAACTAAGAGAGAGTTTTACACAGATGCATGGTTGTTCATCTTAAATTTTAGCAACCTTCTAAAGTGAGTTTATTGCAAAGGGACAACCTTTTAATTGCTAGGGATTATGAGTTAAGACTTGTATTTGGACCAACATGTATCACACGAAGTGTTACTTTAACCCAACTTCCATTTATATTCAATGTTCTATATACCGGCACCAAAAGGTGGACAATTTCCCAGTCACAATGAAGAGATAGCTAAACCATTGTCATATACTCTTGTACCTGCCACTACCGTTGTTAAGCCTCTTATATACGTACCTCCAATGACTGTTGTTAAGCCACCATATTCTTATTTTCGTCACCATCATATTTGTTGCGCCTCCCACTCCCGATGTTAAGCCAACTTCATATGCTCCTTTTGGTCCTACACCTATGGCAAAGCCACAAATTCTGTCTCCAAAACCACCGACCGCAATATAGCATGGCAATGTTCCTAAAGCATCCAAGAATCGCAATTCCAATCGCATCAAGGCCACTTTTGTTTCTTTGAATATCTGCATATAAGATATTCAAGGTGAAGAAGGTTCTTATAAATACTCAGCATCGTTTTTTTTTTCATTTATTTGTTAATTAGCATCTATTTTCTAAAAATAAAATATATTTTGTTTTTTAGACACTAAAGACTTGTATTAAATATTGTTTTAGTTGTTATTATCGTCCCGTATTTAGCCTTTTAAAATGTCGCCATTTTTGCCTTTAATAATTTGCCCCACCGGACAACACTTATTCAGTAGAAGTTTTTTTTTTTTCTTCTTCTAAAGAGCCTCACGTCATCAGGGCGGACAAAAAAGAATTTGGGCAGTTTTATATTCGGTAGCTTTGAAGCTACCGAGTGGTGTTAAATTTTTTATTTGCACTACTCGGTAGCTTCATGAATTTATATTCGGTAGCTTCAAAAATCTGCCGTGATTCTTTTTTGTCTGCCCTGATGACGCCAGGCTAAAGAGTCCGTCTGTCCCGTCTCTTTTGATACCATATGGAAGTGGAATTAAAAATAATTTTCTATAAGTACCTTCGAGTGATATCGAAAAGAGTAAGTTTGTGAAATGCCAGTAAATCAACCTGCACTCTAATCCTCTTATGAATGATATCAAAAGCAGTAATGAGAACCACCATAGACACATGCCACAACCAACACCACCACACGTGCAATCATAAGCAGGGTCTAACACAACCACCCCCACACCCACAACCGTAATCACAGTCTACCACCACAACAACCACAAAACACATGTCGTGTACAACCACTACAACTACACAAACAACCATAATTACCACAACCCATTGCCCACCACCTCCACGAACACCTACTGCCCACCACCACTCACTGGCCACAACTCATAGTAGATGCCTCCGCAATGATATATCTCAAACTTTTCACCACCTTCACCTTAATTCATTCTTCTAACCAATATGTAATTTTGCTTCTTTGATCTCCACCCCGTTCCTCCGGCTTATTCTACGATTTTGAGTCGGATGAGGGAGATCCTACATTTCAGCGGGTTGCTGGTGACCCCCTGGAGATCAATGAATTTCCTTGCTTGGAACTGTGAAGGAATGGGGAATCATTGGAAAATTCATATGCTTCGATACTTAACTCTAGATACCATCCATCGATAATATTTTTGTCGGAAACTCAGATACGTACTGATCAACACGTACCGATCAACAAAAGATGCATGTTCTTGCCAACACTCTTTTAATTTCAGCAGATCACCGTAGTACAATGGTGAATTTGTTGGGTGATAACACCAATGACCTGAGTTCCCGGAATACTCTTTTAATTTACCATTGCCGATCACCGTAGTATAATGGTAAATTTGTTGGGTGATAACACCAATGACCTGAGTTCCTGGAATACTCTTAATTTTTTTTTTTTTGATCATTAGAATACTCTTAATTTCACCAAATCTATTTTAGAGAAAAAAAAAACACTCTTAATTTCAACAAATTTTAAGATGCCATTAAGTAAACATCGGTTACCCTGGTCCCTAAGCCTATCAAAGATTAGAAGGATTTCTTGCGAAGCCACTAAGTAATGTAATACCTTCGTTCTAAAATTCTCAATGTAAGGAATATAAATTTAACGTAACCTCTCGTGTTTCTAAGAAAGGACTTTTGTCTGTGGCTTTAGTTTGCATATAAGATTATTGTGCATAAAGATCTAAATACTCAATTTCAGAGAGATCAGCTACTTGCAAAGCGATGAATGTCTCTGTTCATCCAGCTGTGTGGAAGAAAGATTTGGGACCAAGGAGACAATATCCTCCTGCTGTTCAAACGTAGTTTCATCGCGAGCAAAATTTGGAGCTACAGATAAGTGACGCAGATTTTGCCGTGTCACCAGGAAAGTACTATGGCTAGACTCAAACCACTTATTTATGCTTTCCCTCTCGTAAGTCATGGAGATAACAAAGCGAGGAAAAATAAAAGGTGTCATAAGTTCAAACAACTTATGTAGGTGGATGCAAAGACACCAAATTCGTTAAGACATGTGAGCCACGATAGTTCCCATCTAAGATGAGTTTCAGAACGAACTATTCTAACGCTTTCAAACAGAAGTAAGTCCACAGACAGAATTTCAATGAAAAATAGTGATGTTTTAGCAATTGTAAGGACATTGTCTTGTGTTTGCTTACCTGTCCTGATGCATCAATGACGGGATAGAAAGGGCATGAGAACTCGATAGGAATATCCAAAGTAAATAGAATCGTCATAACAAATAAATAAAAAAACTAAACCTGAATACGAATGGTTGATGTCTGGAATAATCAAACCAAAAAAATCAATCTCAAAACCCAAAATCAGGTAAGTCAAAACAAAGAAATCGGGGGATAAAAACCTAGCTTGTTTCTTTTTTTTTTTTGTTAGGAGGGGAAGGGAAAGAGAATTCACTTTTATAGGATACTTAGGAAATTCTAATTCACCGTGAAAAGACGGAAACAGGTTCCGAGGGGCGAGCTAAAAGACCAAACAGGGTACGAACATTAAGTAGGTAAACTTTTTATTTAACGGAGTTAGTTCAAGTCACACATGGCAAATATTAATTGGTCCGAAATTGAGTTAGGTAAAGTAGGTGTACATCACCAACGTGGGTAATATTTTAAAGAAGTGTAAACATGGTGTAAGTGTCTTTAAACCAATCATAAGAGGCCAAGTGTCCCCCTTAGAATGCCTGCACCATAGAACCCCTCTCTCAGCCAATAGAAAGTTGTGGTATTATCACCGTGCGACGTGGGAGCTTTTATCACTTAGGCTTTTAAATCTTTAGATGGCTCGAATATAAACCTGGCTGAATCTGGCCCCATTTGGGAGTATTTGGCCCCATGAAATAAATTCGAATAAGTTAAAATAGGGACATTTTAACACAAACCCCTTAGCCAAAAAAAAATCGGTGGATACAATGACTTTTATTGGCCGATTTTATTTCTAAGTTTTCATTCCTGAAAACGACTGCAACAATCGGTCGTTAAAATGGTCCATAAACGACCGATTGTTGCTGTCATTTTTCATATCTGAAAAACGACTCGCATAATCGGTCGTTAATTGGTCCAACAACGACCGATTGTTGCTGTCATTTTTCATATCTGAAAAACGACTCGCATAATCGGTCGTTTTTTGGGCAATCAACTACCGATTGTTGCTAGGTTTTTTCCAATCGGCTCTTGTTAAACTTTTTGTTAACCGTTTATGTTTTTACCGTCGGTCCATGTACAATGGGATAAGGGCCGATTAGTTTTCTAAAATAGGATAAAATACTAAGCATTTTTTTTCACCATCTTTCTAAATTCAAAGATGAAACTAATCGGAGTCAATTGAAGCTAACTCTAGCTGGACTCTGCTCTCCCATGGTCAAGCTCTAGTACATATACGCCTCACTTTTCACTTCGATTGCAACCTGCTTTCTTTCTTTCTTCGAGAACTAGAAGAGAAACGAAGGAAAAACCAAATTATTCCAACTGTCCCAAGGTAAATCCTAGAAATTCTGGTTTTAATTCAGAGTTGGTTACTATTATTAACGTTTGTAAGCTTGAAATCAGATCAAATTTTGTATGAGTTTACTTTATTAGATTATTAGTTAGCTTCAATCGACTTGATATTCATATGTGGGATTAAGTAGTTTCATTTTTCATTCTCAGTTTCTATACAATGGCTTGGCTGCAATTGCTGCTGTTGGAATGATCAATGCTAGATCTAATCGGAGGAAAAGTTTGAAGACGAATGATCATCAGAAGATGATGAATAAGATTTGTTCTTCTTTAACCGATCAATACAAAACCTTAAGAATCCAACCTGGTGCTACTGAAACTGAGAGAAGAAGAGCGAAAAAGAAGAACGAAGAAGAAGAAAATCGGCCGGTACATATACAATTATGGGCCGATTTTCAATTGGATTCGGACATCCCATAACACCCTTTAGTGGATGGGTTTAAAATTCATGGGGCCAAATACTCCCAAATGGGGCCAGATTAAGCCAGGGAATATAAAACTAGCTTGATAATGAGTTTATAAAACTAACAGAATAATGGCTCGAATATAAAACTAGCTTGATAATGAGTTTATATTGAAAACATACGCAATTATTCAAGTTTGCTTCTAGCAAAATTGCTTAAAACTAGAGACGAAAATGTTGATAGATACTATTTTGAATACTCCCTTTGTCGAGTATTCGATTGCTTGACATCCCTTAGCAGACTAGCTAGAATGGGTCTAAATATTTGCCCCCCACAATTAATCGAACGTTCATTATTTGTTTTTTCTTCTAACCCTAGAAAGTTCTTCTTCTAAAGCAAAATTGCAATTGCAAGATCCATATTCGTTATCAAAGTAATAAATCTTCGCATATGCCAAATCCCATGTATTCCTTTCACTTGGAATGAAAGGTAATGCATGATCAACATACAATTGAGCCCATAGAGTTTATACTGAAATCAAGGGGATAAATGTGCATGCTCGGCAAATTTTATTGTGATCAGAAGCGCGAGAATAGCTTCATTGATGCAGCTCGCTCATTACAATAAATGTACTCTGACAAATTTTATTGAAGAACAATAGGACATTTTGTCTAGTATCCGGCTATTTTTTTTAGATAAAAACGGAATTTATTAAGAGACAAAATGTACAAAATTGTAGAAGTAAAAAGCTACGATGTGTAGCTGAAAACGAAAAGATCATACAAAATATCCGGCTATTTTCCAAATGAAAACAGGTGGATGTTTTTTTTTTTTTCGTTTTTGATCACTGATTGCGACTCTGTAAGACAAAATGATAGAAACGGTGGCTGTTAATTTTTAACAATTCCCATCCGAATAAGATGTCCCATAACAATAAGGTAGGACATTTTGTATCGCTTCCCTCAGCAATATTATAGCATAATACTCCAGCGATCGTTGACTTTGACGTAAGAGAGCATGTGCTTGTTATCATTACTGATTTTTTTTTATGCTTAGGAATTTATTAGAGATTTTTTTGTAAAAGGGTCGTATGTGTATGTTTAGGGGCTTATTAAGGTCTGGGTCATAAAACATGAAGGGTCGTAGACTGACTTTGACTGTTGGAAGATTGTTAGTTGACTATTTTTGACTAGTATTGACCGTTTGATATTTGTCAAATGTTATAACTTTCTCGTCCTTTTCCATCTTCTTCCTTTGTGAAACAACATTAGAAATCAAATTTGAAAGATAGGAATTAAAATCACATGTCTTCTCTTCAACGGGAGGTTGCTAGTTGCTACAGCCAAGTTGGTCCATTAGTTCAATTTTTGGAAGGGCGGTCAGAGGACATAACGATGTGTTCTTGCCAACCTTAGCAAATATTTGTCGAACTTGAGAGTGGTTTAATTTCTGTACTAAATATTTTAAGTCTGGATTTGGAAGACTTGGGACTGATGATCTGGGCTCAGAAGGTTCTTGGAGTAATCAAGGCTTTGAGTTGTCTGTCAAACCAGAAAGAGTGATTAAAGAGGTGAATTGCTTTTCCATTTTGTATGAATGTTCCGTTGACAAGTTTGATGATGATGAGCCATTTGATTTAGGTTTTCTATGGAAACTTCCGGTAGCTTGGTCATGTGTTCATTCACCATTTCATGCCTTCAGGTGAAGTTCATAAATTGCCAAGGAGAATCAAAGCTTCAGATGGGGCTAAACTGCTGATGAGCTCGGAATGAAACGCATCGAAGGTGTTAGACGAAATACCTCTATTCCGGTTAGGTTGTTAATGGGGTTAGGATATAATGTCATTGGACTATTTTTCAAGGGTGTTTTGGTAAAAGAATCAGACGGTCAAAGTCAGTCTACGACCCTTTGGCATCAATTTCATGTTTGACGACCCAGACCTTAATAAGCCCCAAAACATAGGGCCCTTTTACAAAAAAAATCTCAATCTATTAATGTGTACACTTTGTTTTGGATCTGTAGACTTGGTACTAGCAATTATTGGTAGTATATTACTCCTATTATGTAGCTGACACCTACTGAATGGTGATCGGTGAATCCTCATTGGTTAACGATGAATCAATAATGGAATTGTATACTGTACTATTTGGTAACAACAAGAGTTGAAATAATTCTCATTTTTCGTTCGCAAAGTCGTGTAGCTTCACAGTAGTGTCATACCATTATACTCTTAATTTTACAAACCGTGTCTATTACGTGTTTCCGGAGGTGACTACACATAAGAACGAGTTTGGTTGGAGAGAATGAAATGGGTTATAATGCAACGGACGGTTTGGGATTTCTCTTCCGGAAATATGATTTCCGGAAATGAGATTACCTTTCCACCATCTAAACACGCCATAGAGGTTAAACGGAAGTTACCTATTTCTCTTCCGGAAATATGATTTCCGGAAATGAGATTACCTTTCCACCATCTAAACACGCCATAGAGGTTAAACGGAAGTTACCTACATCAATCATACAATGCATTATATCTAATTATTATTTTGTACTTAAGTATTTTTTTTTTTAATTTGAAAGGTTATACTGTTTTGTTTTTGTTTCCTTTGGTGAATTCTGCTTCACAATGATAGGAAGAGCCGACATTGAAGGATCAAAAAGCAACCTCACTATGAACGTTTGGCTGCCACAAGTCAGTTAACCCGCGTAGCTGAAAGGTTATACTGTTAAAGATGGACCGAAACCCACTACCTACAAATTCAGGTGGCTAGGCAAAGAAATAACACAAATTTGGTCTTCTGAAAAAATAAAAAAAAATACCCCAACCCCAATGCAGACGAGTTTCGAACTCAAATCGCTGGTATCACCACCCAACAACTTTACCACTGTATTACGGTGACATCTGCATTTTGTAATTATGTTGGAGCGTTGAATTTGCTTATGATTAGATAGGGTACCATAATGAAGTCATATGATCCTCATCAAAAATAAATAAATAATGAAGTCATATGACGTAGTCCCCTCTGGCACCTTTAAATGAATCTGTTACCATCGTGGATGACTCCCATTTCTATAGGACTTGTTATTGTACCTTCTTCCAATAAAAAACTAGCTAGCTTGATGATGGCACAAATATATCTATGTATTAAAACAAATGCATCATTGTTCATATATTCTTCTCAATTTAAAAATATAAAGTTCCTCGACCAAGCAAAGGTTGAACGTTTCATCTGCTCAATGTTCATTGTTATTTGAGCACCATATATTCTCATGATCAAAGTAGTATTCCAGCATGTTGGCCTGGTGCATAGTGGCGCAAAACTGACAGTAAAAAATAAAAGAGAAATAGTAGTAGAGTATGACACTAGCATCATTTGTGATCCCTTGGTTAGCAAAAATGAGTGTCCCATATAGCAGCCATCTAATAATACTCTACCGAATGGTCGACATAAGAGAGAGTGCTTGCTATACATTATTGCATTTGTTTGATGCTTAATCTATGACTTGGTACTTATTGATAGTACATTATAATTTAGCTAACACTATAATTACTGAAAGATGAATCCTCATTGGCTAAAGAATCAATAATGGAATTGTCTATTGGTAACATCAAGAGTTGAATCTTTCGAACAAATCAATTTATAATTCTCGTTATTCGTTCACAAAGTCGTGGTGATTCATAATCATAATTCATAAGTAGCACTCCGTACTGTATAATTCATCACAATAATGTCATATTATATACACTAAATTTGAGCTACAAACCGTGTCCTTTACGTGTGTGTCTGTACGGATGACTGTGTACGTGAAAGCATGTTTGGTTGGAGGAAATGAAATTAGTTTTTGTAGAATGCAATACTGTTTTCATAATAGTAGAGGTTAAAGAAACCTGGCTAATTTGGGGGCGAGCCAGTTTTTAATAGGGGCAAAGGCTAATCCAAAATAGGGTCACAATGAAGTAAAGAGGTCCCTATATGAAATATATTTTTTTAAATACAAACCAACCCTTGATTATTAGAGATTAATGATATGATTAGATGTTAACTAAATTTGATTAGAAAAAATTAATGATATGAATATTTCATCACCATCATCTTCATCAAGACTATCTCCATTATCAAAAATCATGATGATCTTCATCAATTTTCGGTCATCAATAATCACTATCATCCTTCACATTCAAAACAAACATTCATAATCCATAGTTCTTCATCCCTACTAACTATTTAATCACTACTAGATATCCAATCTATCTAAGATTAAAAAAAAAACTAAAAATTTCATTGAATCGATGAAACATAGACTTCAAATTAACCTAGAATCGTCAAGGTTTAGTCTTAAACATGACGAATAATCACTATAATCGAATGATGCTCCAATGAGGAGCTTAGTTCACTAAAACCACTATGATTTGTATGAAAAATACTGAATTTTTTCAAGTTACATAGACAAAATCGTCAAGGTCGATGATATAATCATGACGATTGTTCTTGACTGTTGAAAAATCGTCATGGTTATATCATCGACTTTAACGATTTTTCATGTTTTTCCCCCAGAGATTTCTTGATTTAGACAAAGGAAAATCAAGAAAAAAACCAAAAAAAATCGTCAAGGTTTTGAAGGTTTCCTTGACGATTTTTTGTTTTCGCAACGCTTATAAACGTTGCAAAAATTAGAACGTGACTAACAAATTTAGCAACGTTTATAAGCGTTGCGAAAACCGTGACCAAAAAAATCATCAAGGAAACCTTCAAAACCTTGACGATTTTTTTGGTTTTTTTCTTGATTTTTCTTTGTCTAAATCATGAAATCTCTGGAAAAAAATTATGAACAATCGTCAAGGTCGATGATATAACCATGACGATTTTTCAACAGCCAAGAACAATCGTCATGATTATATGATCGACCTTGACGATTTTGTCTTTGTAACTTGAAAAAATTGAGCATTTTTCATACAAATCATAGTGTTTTTAGTGAACTAAGCTCCTCAATGGAGTATCGTTCGATTATGTTTGACCAACCATCTCTGTATTGTAAGTCAACAAACCAAGTTTCAAAATCCGAATTTTGAAGTTGTTAAAGTTTAATTTGGATTTTAGAGATGAAGAAATGAAATAGAGAGAAGAAGATTGTTTGTTGTTAATGATATAGAGAAGATGGTTTTTGTTTGAGTGTTTTTTATTAGTTTTGTAGTAAGATTAGTAGTAAAATTAGTGTTCCGAATTTTGAAGTTGTTAAAGTTTAATTTTTTTGGATTTTAGAGATGAAGAAATGAAGTAGAGAGAAGAAGAGTGTTTGTTGATAATGATATTTGTTTGGGTGTTTTTTGATTAGTTATGTAGTTAAATTAGTAGTAAGATTAGTGTAGGGACTTTTTAGTATTTGCACAAAGTTTTAGCATCCCTTGTAAACTGGGTGGGATATTTGAAGAAGTGCTCGCCCCTATTAAAAACTGGCTCGCCCCCAAATTTGCCAGGTAAAGAAAGAAGGGAATCACGGTTCTTTGAAAATAAAGAAATTGTAAACCTACAAGTGGGTTTTTGATTTTTCCTCTGAAAATATGATTCTTAAAGAGATTATGATTTTTTTCTTAGGTCGGTAATAAATTTGGTGCTGATCAGTATTGAACTCGAGTTACTGGTGGTGTTATTATCGAATGACTTTAGACTTTAGTCATCATCGAATGACATATTTGTGAGTTCAAACTTCAAAGATTATACTTGCTTTCGTTTTCTTTTTCCAGCATAGCTGGATCTAACTCTTCTAAGAGCATCTCCAATGCTAGGGGTGAGGGTGGGGGTTAAAATACTATCTTTTTGATTGGGGTCATTTTTACATGGCAAATACAAACAAAAATATGACCTTTTTATCTAAAATTCATCTTCAATGCATAGGGTCTTACCCTCTATAGAAAAACAAAAAAAAAGGGTAATAGTTTTGATTTTCAATTCAAAATTGGATTTAATGATGATGTGGACATAAAGTTGGGGGGTCATGGAGAAGGTCAAGATATGACCCCCACCTTCACCCCCACCTAACCATGTCACCATTTACCCCCACCTTCATCCTTGCATTGGAGATGAAAAAGTGGTGCAAAAGGTCATAAATCCTATGTGGCACACATTTTTTTTGACCCCCGCCCCTAGAATTGGAGATGCTCTAAGAGCATCTCCAATGCTAGGGGTGGGGGTGAGGGTCAAAATACTACCTTTTTGATTGAGGTCATTCCTATATGGCAAATACAAACAAAAACATGACTTTTTTACCTAAAGTTCATCTCCAATGCTTAGGGTCTTACCCTCTATTAAAAGACAAAAAAAAGTAGTAATAGTTTTGATTTTCAATTCAAATTTGGATCTAATGATGATGTGGAAATAAAGTTGGGGGTCATGGAGAAGGTCATATCTTGACCTTCTCCTTCACCCCCACCTAGCCATGTCACCATTGACCTCCACCTTCACCCTTGCATTGGAGATGAAAAAGTGGTGTAAAAGGTCATAAATCCTATGTGGCACACTTTTTTTTGACCCCCACCCCTAGCATTGGAGATGCTCTAAACAAATCTAACTAGATAGCACAGGTCCACTGCTGATCTAACTGTCATCCTAAAATGTAACTACTTATTAGGTTTTTTGAAGAGAAAGTTACTGCATTTAACTAATAAAGCATTACATCAGAGTTTACAACCGTCAATGAGTCGTCACCAAAAACAAAGAGAGCAACCATCAAGACAGCTTTCAAGAAAAGGTAAATGCTTCTAGTCTCCATTGGTGTCAAAAGGAAGGTCAAGTACAGGAAATAAGCTTGAGTCCCTGAAGTCGCGAGCCGGATGATCATAAAACCAAACCATTGAAGTATTGCCATGCACCGCAAGGTGGTGGCACCTGGCCATTTACAAAAATGACCTGTCGCAATGTATCCTTTAAGGCAAAAAGGAATTACCCCATAATGATGATAAAAACCAACTTCTCCATCATCCTGCCACGTCTCCGAGAGATTTCCACTACTCCGTGATATACCAACATACTTTAGAAGTTTCAATAGGACACACTTCATGGTGCAGAGAAAAAAAACTACCCTAAAGGCAAGCAAAGTATTCCTACTAAAAACAATAGCTACATAACTAAAACTAGCCAGCAGAACTAAAAAGTAACCCATACTACTAAAAAGTACAATAGGAACATAACCTAGCACATCAAACTGAAACCACCAGAAATCCATATCATCCTTACTACCCACGTTCATGTGAATGTTCAAATTATTGGGAGAAATCAAAATGTTAAAGTCCAAGCCCAACTTCCCCTGAAGCCCTAAGAATATCGCTAGACTGCATATGTCAATGTTTGTCCTTCCCAAACTTGTTACCTTCTGATGAGATGAGTTCCCCTTAGTCATATCACTTAAGCTAACGTGGCCTACGTGTCTTGTATTGGTGTTGAAATACCCCACGAAAGTGACTAAATGAAGGAGAACAAATTGTTCCCCCCATGAGACACGAGTCAACTTGATGATATCTGTATTCCAAGCTAAACTCCAAAATTGACTCAAAAAAGTGACAGAGTGCAGAAGAAAACAAAAAACAGTCCCTCCATGTGTCATTCGCACATAAATATTTTGTAGTTGTTGGAGAAAATCCAAATGCGTGTCATGGACGGAAGGAGTCAAAACAGTAACAAAGAAAGTATGTGGTCTTTGACTCAGCAATAGAGTTAGGGATTTATGGACCGATTTTTGCTGAGAAAAAAGAAACTCGGCATGCCAAACAGAACGAGTCATGGAACGGATAGACTCAGAGCAAGGTAACACAGTGAAGAACCAATTTTTTGAATAAGAACAGAGATCAAAACAACCATGAAACCAGGAAGGCAACCCAAACAAATGAAGAAAAAAGTCAGAATTCGTTGGAACTTCAGCAGAGAAAGCATGAAGATAGAAGCCAAAAACATGAAAAATAGGGGAGGACTTCTGATCCAAGAATAGACTGATAAGCAGATTCAGGATAAGTAAGTTCAGGTAACCAGAGGACAACTCAGTGGAGCCGAGAAACATAGAATGAATGTTTAGTTTCTGAACCAAAATTCTAAGAGAATGAAAATGAACACCCTGTGAATTTAGAAAAAGGGCACAAGCCAGTCTATGGAGAGGGGGGTCAAAATCATCAGTTAAAGGATTCTCGGCATCAGATAAGAACAGGTGAGATAAAAACAAGGTTAAAGGAAGCACCTGGAATCTGCGTAGGTACTGAGTAAACAATTCACAACCAATGTCGGCAATAACAGCCAGCTGATGGAGGAAAAAGAAGAAAGCAAGAGCTATAAGAAAAGAGTCAGAGTTATGAAGTGCTAGATCTGGAAACCAAGAGAAAGAAAGAGGTGGATCAAATAAATCATCATCCTCATCATCCGAATCCCCAGAGTCTACTTCCATGGATGAAAATAAAGAGCCGAGGAACAAATCGATGAGGAATGAAGGTCAGAATGTGAATCGGTATGTGAATGATAAAAATCAGAGTCGCCCGAGTCGCAAAGCGAAGCTCTTCCTCCCTTAGTTCTTCAAAATTGAAGTGGAAAAAGGCTGTAAGAAATCCCAGAGCAGAAACATCACTAACAATTTCGAAACTATTGAGACTTGGCAAGAAGAAAACGAAAAAAGGAAATTAGGGCAGGAGAAAACAAAGTCTAGCCTAGTAAGAAAACCCAAATCAAGATATAATCCAAACATCCATTGCTTGTAATCCTCCGCCAAATTGATGAGAGGGGTGGCTGAATTAGAAGAAACAATGGTGGTGATCAAGATTTGAGAAGTTTTTTAGGTGAAAATCGGTGAAGACTGAGTTAACTCTGATAGAGCCGATCCTCAGAGCTTTTTTCGCTAGAGAGTAGCTGATCCTTTAAGTCTAATACTTATTAGGTAATTATTAGGTAATTACAACCGTACAACAATTATTAGGTAATTATATTACTTCGTCGTCCGATATGTTAGAATATTTAATTTGTTTATGATTTTTGAAACGAAGGGGATCGGTAGACAAAGTCCTTTGACAAAAGAATTTGACAAATCATCACATCCATCAAAAGCTATAAATCCAAGGGTCTATATTAATGCTTGCTATAAATCCAAGGGTCTATATTAATGCTTATGTGGCATTTTTTTAGCCATATTCTGATCGGCTCAAGCTAAGCCGAGCCATTTAACACATAAGGAAAGATTAAAAAATCTAGCGCAAATAACCTAGTTCATCTTCTTCTCCTAGAATTTTTCTTAAACCTAGTTCATCTTCTTCTTCTAGTTCACTATCTGTAAAATGGGTTTGAGTTAAATCTTTTAGAACTTGTTTGTAACATACATCAACGGGACTCATAAACCCATGTTTGAAACTGGGTTATAACCACTTGCATATCCCGAAATCATAGAATTCCATGACTGGGAATCAGGATTTGACATCTCACGGAAGAATATTGCTGCTTGTTGGAGCAAGTTTTTGTTGTAACTTGTAAAGTTGAAAGCAATAGAAGACATGCTTAATCAGCTACACATCTGAATTAGTTCAGTGCGATTAATCTTTGAAAATTTGTCCCGGTACAACTAAGCAGCTTGACCTGCGATTTTTTTTATCAATCTAGAGAACTAATTAACTCATTGGATTCAAATGTGGGATGATATATATATATATATATATATATCCGTAAAGAGATTAGAGAACTAATTAACTCATTGATATATACTATAGCAATAAAAATCCCATACCGTTACAGCAAAGAGAAGAAAAAAATTATAGAGGAAGACAGTGAACGGAGAAGAAGACTTAGAAAAATTTCTATGAGAATTCCTTATTTTTTGCGATAAAGATCTTTCCTAAATTTTGTGATGGCTCGGCTAAGCTTGAGCCGTTTTTAGAATATAGCTAAACAAATGTGCCACATCATCATCAACGTAGACCCTTAGATTTATAGTTTTCATGGTTGTGATGATTTGTCAAATTCTTTTGTCAAACCCCTTTGTTTACCGATCCGCTTCGTTTTTGAAAAGGGGATCATTTTTGGAATCATACTCAAAAATCAAAATCACCTCCCTCACCTTTAATTTTCCTATCTAAATTTGGCCCCATACGTTAGTATTTGGTCCCATGAAAAAATAATTCCGGCGGATATTATATAGCAAAATCGGAAAACCCCTTATAAAAGATGATTGTTTTACCCTTTCTTAAATAGTTGCTAATTACATGATTAGAGTCTAAACAAGATTAATTAGTCTTAATTCTCATATCAAAACAAGATTAAAAATTATCAAACATGATCAACGTGAGAATCACCCAAGTTTTATTTAACCAAATCTTGAATCTGAACAACGCTCAATCGGTCTATATATATGGAAACTTAAGCCGAGTATGCTTGGGTTCTCGAACAATCGGTAAATATTATTACCAAAGTAAGCCGATTGTTGTTACTCTGCCCAGAAATTTAACCAAATCAATCGGTGCATTTTTACAAACTACTAAACCGAATATAATAACCAAAATCGTTTTATATTAACGGTTATAAAAGACGATTATGGAGACAGGGAAAACCATTTACTTGATCAACCACTAATCGGTTTATCTCAGAGAAAACATCTAACAATGTAGGAAATCTATTTTTTCTATCGGTAGGTAAAACCAAATTTAGAGAACGATTATTTACTGCCGCCATAAAATCGTTCGATATGTGCATTATTGTAAACCGATTCCGAACAGTTTTTGAGTAATATTAATCACGACTGTTCGATATCGTAAACCGTGTGACTTTAATTATGCCAGTACACTGTATGTACACGTTATGTCAACATACTTGCATGTATGCCAAGCGTTTTATTTGAAATAAATCCCAATAAATCTTAATAAAGGGCCTTTAGGTTTCTTTTGGGTTATAAATAGGTTAGGTTATTAGAGAGAAAGAATCAGTTTTTTTTATATTTCAAAAATCATTTGAGAATTGAGACTAGAGAGATATAGAAGTTTTAAGGTTGAACAATGGCTGTCAAGAGTGAGTTGCAGATTTTGTTGCAAAAAATGTATGCTGCTTTGGATGAATACAAAGAAGAGGAAACCGCAAGGGCTGAAAGGGAAGGTGTTGATCCTAAAAGAATGTGGAAAGTTGGTGGCTTCTATAGGGTTTTCGAACCTTAGATGACGACGAAGAAGATGTTGTAGATGATTTGCATCGCTTAACTACTGGGCTACCATAGTGTCTAGGGGGAGTAGGATACCATCTCTTAAATGGAGGGGGAGTGAATAGAGGAGGTGATTTATCTGATTTTTTGGTGTAGTAGTAGTTATTGATTATCTCCCTAGTTATGTTTCGAGTTTCGGGTGCAGGAGAAGTTGGAGGCGTACCGGTAGAAGATGATGGTTTAACCATTTTGGGGGTTGGAAACACTAAGAGTTCTTTATGTCCTTTTATAGATGAAAGTCCCAACGGCTATTTTTTTCAAAAATCTTAGCTCAATCGGCGTTACTTGAGGGTAACAAACGCCGATTGTGGAGCACAGGAGTTTGAAACATTTGATTACCTATATTCGTTGTAAACAGACTTACAAATACAACGATTGTATATAATCGGCCAACACTGGATATTGTATTAACCGATTATTATCCTGAAATACACTAACTACTATCACATGGTTATGGAACAAAATAGGAAGCATCAATACATGAACAAACATAACAACCATACATTCATAACCAGAAATTCAACGATTTAAGTCTACGACTCTTAAAAGACATAATTTGTTCACCATCATAGATGTCCATAACATAAAAGAAACTCTAAAATAAGAACACACAATACCAAAACACATAATAAAACTCAACCAGTGAAACCAGTTCCAAACCGTGTTCGACTGCGGATTAGTTCCCAGCTCGGTCCGCCATTGGCCTCAACAAGTGGACGAAGACGTGCAACTTCAGCACAAAGTGTACAACCACAAGGAAAATATCCACAACCTCACCAACCCTCTTTCTTTTAAGATTACGAGGTGCTTGCGCTTGCCATTCATCATGATCGACAAATCTTTCGACTTGGGGAGGAAGAAAATCCCGATAATCCGTACGCAGGCCAGGAGAATTTTCCCCACGCAAATGTCGTGGTCGTGGAAGAGGAGGATCAATGTGTTCATCCCTTTGACGTCGTGTTTCAATCACGCGTGGATCATCCTCACGAATTGGTGCTGGAGGTTCATGGTAAAGCACAAGTGCAAGGTTCGATTCATCTTCACGAATTGGTGGTGGGGGAGGGCGGTCAATGAGTTCGTTCCTTTGATGTCGTGTCTCAATCACAAGTGCATGATCAGGGCGCATTGGTAGTGGGGGAGGTTGATAAATCACAAGAGCAAGGTTCGATTCAGCATCGCGAATTGGTGTTGGTTGACCACTTGATTCTGGTTCCCTGTTACATAAACACGATGGAAACGACTTAAAAATCTAAAGGTATTAAGAGATTAATCAGCCTACATACATTCATACATAAAACGATTTACCAAAATCGGTGCATGTATTTATTAATAAGAACCGATAAATAGAAATAAGTTCAAAACTTTCTGAGAGAACCAGAATCGGTAAACATACAACCAATTATCTAACGATTACTTAAGTTTAACATATATGGACCTGTCATCCATAATCGGTGTTTAATATGCATATCATAAAACGATTTTGAAATGACAGTAAAGGTTCAAACAATTCAGAGTTACAAAAATCGGTATATGAAGTACTTAATGTTCAACGATTGTTGCTGTGAAATAATAATCGTTAGTTAATTGTAACACAGAAAAACGATTGTTGCTCGAGACCAACAACAGTCGTTATATATTTG
This sequence comes from Papaver nudicaule, assembly GCA_023529015.1. Lineage (NCBI taxonomy): Eukaryota > Viridiplantae > Streptophyta > Magnoliopsida > Ranunculales > Papaveraceae > Papaver > Papaver nudicaule. Next base: position 24,081 of record JAJJMA010140207.1, read on the forward strand.
CAACTACATACACCGATTCTGGGTGGAAATGAAGGGTTTCGATTCTTCCATTTACGTGTAGAAATCAATTACATTGTAACCATTAGTTTTACGTACTTGATTTTTGTCGACATAGTGTAAGCTTGCTTTGTTGATTTTGAGGATATGATGAAATTAGGGTTTGTTGAACTCAAAAAAAAAAAGGTGTTATGAAAGTAGTAGAAGAAGAAGAGAAGAACACATATATATGATTCAAATGAAATAGAAATGTGATTAAAAAATCATGATTATGATTAGGAAAATCAGATTTCTAATTAAGTGTAATGCAAAGGGTAATCTAGTATATTCCACTAGATGAAGACATCCCATAGCAACTATCCCTAGATAGGTATAAAATTTCATGGGGCCAACCACTCTCCCATGGGGCCAAATTTAATTATCCTCACATCACTGGGGCATACTAAAAATCATTGGGGGCCGACTGTTTTAAGCTACCAAGCAGCGGTAATATATATTCGGTAGCTTTTGCTAACCCTACTCTCGGTGGTATGCCCCAAATATTTTCAATAGGCCCGAACGACACCAGGTTAATTTTGTCTACATTCTGTGTCTTTTGCGTGCGTGGTACCTTCGTGGATGATGACTCATATAAGTGAGCGATTTCTAGAGCACATAGGAAACTTTTGGGGTTGCGTTACAAATTTGACTTTAAAAGAAATAATGGTACCTCCTTCCAATAAAAAACCTTGCGTCATCAGGGAATATCAAAAAGAATCCGGGCATATTTGCCCTATTCGCCCATCCAGCTTGACGCGTTAAGGGATGGCTAAATGGGTGGGCGAAAAACCAGCTATACCCTTTCCCAACCGAGTAAAATGTCTGTACTACCCTTTCCTTAATCTTTAAACCTAAACCTACCGAATGAACCTGGTTCATTCTTCTCCTCCCCTTCTCCTCTTCCCTTCCCCTTCCCCTTTTCTTCCACAACCACCATTATCATCCTCTATCACCACCCAATTCCGCCCCTATCTTCTCTTTTACCACCATTCTCAACCCATATTCCCAATTCTATTCGGTGGCTTCTTAATTATTTGATTTCATCGTCGATTATTCGTCGTTAGCGTCGATTCGATAACGATTCATCGTAGATATAATGGCTCCGAAAAAGAATAAAGGAAAGGAGACAGCACCCCCTCCTTCACCTAGTCCAGATACATCTTCTTCTTCTACTACCCCTTCAATTCGACGAGAATTTGCAGGCGAAGAAGACGACTCCGACCCAGAAATTCGCAATTGGTTCCAAGGAGATGATAGAGAGAACGCTGTTTTGAACGAAGTAATTCCACCACAAATGGTTTCAGTGAGGTAATTCTCAAGCTTTATGTATGAATTTAGCAATTAGGGTTTTCATTTTCGCCCTGAAAAACTAGGGTTTATGTATGAACATCCTAACTCGGTAGCTTATAGAGCTACCGAGTATGAAAATTTACAGAGTCGGTGGCTCTTTTGCTTACCGAGTGCTTATGGATTATACTCTCCTCGGCAGCTCTTTTGACTTACCGAGTATGATAAGTCATATCTGTAAAATTTTTAAGCTATAATCGGTAGCAACTTCTCTTGCCGAGTAACAATTTTTCTTACTCGGTAGTTATTTTGGTTGCCGAGTATTTTTGTGCTGCCGAAGGGTTTAACAGCACTCGGTAACTCATTTATTTATCGAGCTACCGAGTATGAGTACTCGGCAGCTATACCAAGCTACCGAGTGTCAATTCTCCTTACTCGGTTTCTTTTTTGGTTGCCGAGTATGTGTTTTGTGCCTTCCATTTTACACTACTCGGTAGTTACATGTACTACCGAGTGTTGCTAGACACTTGTACTTTGTTGTTTTAGAACCTGATATGCTAGTTTTTCTTTTCTTTGTTTTGTACTTTGGTATACATTAGGGCCAAGGAAATTAGAACAAAGCGACGATTCGACAGGCCTGAACAATACAATATAAATATCCAATCTAATCTAAATATCCAATCTCCGGAAAGTCTACCAGCACGAACTAAAGGGGGTCAGAAATTGACCGCTAAACACCGCAAAGAAAAAGAACAGGAGGCTGCTGCTGCTAAGGCTGCTGCTAAGGCTGCTAAAAAGGATGCTAGGGCTGCTGCTGCAGTGAGATGGAGTCAAGATCAGGGTGTTCCAACTACAGGGACTTCAGGTGCTGCTGCTAACTCTATTAGAGGTGTTTCTAGTGGATGTGGTGCAGGTAGAGGTGGAGCTAGTAGAAAACAAGCTAGGGCTGCTCCTGCACTTACAACACAGATTGAACAAGAAGAAGAAGAACCTGTTGATCAAGAAGAAGATAATGTTAATAAGAAAAGTAAGGAGAAAGGTAAGGAGCACTTGAAATTCAAAATGATCGCAGGTCACGATGACGAAAAACCTCCTGGAACCCCTAACGATGGTGGTGAATTGCTTTTTGGTTACAAAGATTCTTGGGCGCAAGCAATCTATTGCGCCGAGGTAAGAGGTTCAACCATTTTGTTTTTTTTTTTTTTTTTGTTATTTGGTTACCTATTGTTGCATACCTATAGTCATGTTTATGTTGTTATCCTAGGATCATGTGGAAGCAATTAGAATTCTGAAACCTGTATCTTCGGCGGGGAAAATGAACCTATGGCCCAAAGAAGATCTTTGTTCCGGAGCTCTTGCGCATGTGGAGGCCTCGGGGTTGTTGCCGGCTGTTGAAAACTCCATGATAGACCATGATAGGGTCTTCATATCAGCCCTCGTCGAGCGTTTTTATGGCGAGACCGACACTCTCCATATGCCATGTGGAGAAATGGCAATCACTCCAGAAGATGCACACGTTATCACTAAACTCTCGCCTGAGGGCAAGGCGGTTGCAGACGGCTACAAGCCTTGTGTTGAATGGAAAGAGCTCGACCGTCTCGTTTTAGAATGCTTTGGTTGGAGTCCGGCTAAGTTTAAAGAGGAGTGGAAAAAGTGTGCCTCATACAGGAATAGACAGCTCGACCTTAAATCACTAAGGGATCAGTTTAGCGGAACTGCAGCGCGGGAACAAGAGGGGAATGAGATATCGACTGAAGGTTATGGGAAGAAGTGGATATTCACTAGAGGTCAAACTCAGGCGAGAAAACCCGTCCAAGCACAAGAATTGATTGACCTCCGGATTCAGTTCGACAACATTACGGTTGATGACATTATCTTTGATCCATGGAAGGATAATGCGGATATAACCCGTGTCCCGCTGAGATGGTTTTTTGGTGGTTTGTGGCACCCTCTTGACTATGTGATGTATAATCCAACTCGTGTAATGCGTCAACTAGGGAGGGTCCAAGGAGAACCTTGGAGTATGTTGTTTGACGATGGGTGGAACAAAGTTGATATTAGTAGATGCGGATGGTCAGGAGATGCAATCACGGTTGAACACGACAAAGCTCCAACCATAGAAGAGCAGTGGAATTGCAGAAATCTTTTTACACTTAATACTGGCGATTGGGTTGTGGGACAGGCTGATGTGGTGCCGGAATACATGGAATGGTACCGGAAGGTTTCTCACCCCTTTGTGATTCGTTCCGATGGGAATCAGCCAATCTCAACTACATTACCTCCAAACAAGGGTGGCGGCACAACTACGTGCGGGTCTCTCCTTAAGGGATTGCCCAAAGCTATGGTTGAGAGATTGGTACGTATTCTTGAGAAATTTTCTTAAATTTTGGTTTAAATTATAAATTACGGTTTAAATGTGTTGAATTATGCTTTGAATTTCATACAGAAACATAGAATTGAGTTTGCAACTACCGCTCTTATGGGACATCTAATGCTAAAAGAGCCTTTGAAGTCGCGAAAAATCACAGAAACCTGTGAACTTATCAAAAATTTTGATAATGAAGCGTATGCTACGCAGTATGGAGAGAGTAGTGAGCCATTGCAGGGTAGCAAGCGTCCGTTGGATTCTACCAGTGCTGATCAAGAAAACGATGCTGATGAAAGTGGTAGAGGTGGAGCTCCTAAGCGAATCCCGAAGATAATCCGTTCTAAGCGAGGTCGTGGTGGTGGCCGTGGTAATTGAAGTAAGTGGTTTGTTAAACTTACTTCAAAAGATGTTGGACTTTTAATGTGTTTGGATTGCATTTGTTTGTTTTATCCCTTTAATGTGTTCGGATTTCATTTTTTATTACGTTTGTTACACTCAATTGTCAGAATAGAAACACTACTCGGTTGCTTAATTTTAATTTCTGAAGCTACCGAGTATACCTGGTTTTGCAATTGTCATTCTGTCTTTAGAAATAGGAATAATCGGCCAATTAGTTAGCATTTTTAAGCTACCGAGTATTAATATACCACTCGGTTGCTTGTGGTTGCTACCGAGTACTGGTTAGAAGATTCAATACTCGGTTGTTTGTTGTTGCTACCGAATGCCTAAGTACAGTTAGAAGATACACTACTCGGTTACATTTTGTTGCTACCGAGTATGTATTGCATACCATAAAAGTTGGAATGACCAAGGAATATAAGTTACACTAGTGGTTTAGACAAATAAAATTTCATTAACTAACAACTTAATGGATTACATTGAAATTAAATCAACAAACATTCCAGCGAAGGAGGAAACTCTTTAGTTCGGCATAATGTGGTTCGTACTCGAAATCTCGACCTTTCCCTTGTTTCCATACCTTCAAAGTCGCAGTATATACTTCATCCTCCGTAACATCTTTCCCAAGTTGAGCTCCGACCAAGCGACGAAAGTGCATAAAATCACGTGCATTTTGGTGTATGATCCACCATCGATCTGACAGGCCTCTTGCATCTCGCACGTATTGTTTTGGTTGAAGGTCGAAGTCTTGTTCGATATAATTCCAAATGGAGTTCCAGTTGATGTCTTTGCACGGTTTCGATATAACATACTTCGAGCTATTGTTTTGTTTACCACGATTTTTTTGTAATTCATAATAGAACATAACGTCTTTACAAAGACGTAGATCTTCTTCCAACGTAAACGGAGCAAAAGTAGCTTTCTTTCATGTTGATGGAGGAGGAGATAATGGTTTTTGAGATGGAGTACACTCATAAAAGTATTCATGAACTACCTTATGAGTGAAGTTTCGATAACGTGTACGAGGAGGAGGAGATGATGGAGGAGTACCGACTAAAACGAAGTTTGGTTGGGGAGA
>JAJJMA010140219.1:0-17924 GCA_023529015.1 Papaver nudicaule
ACAACAACATCAGAGCCTCAGAGAAAACACACCTGAGAATCCAAACACGTTTCCGGCCTTGGAGATTTCTAGTCGACTTCACGACGGAGATGTTGAACTCTTACACCCAAAACACATCCTCAACCTGATCTCAAGTTTCTTCGCTGTTTTCCTCCCTAGACCAACCTCTATCCTCTCTGTGACCGAAGCAAGACGAGAACGGCCATTTTCTTGGTTTAGGCTTGTCTTGTTCGACTTTGATCTCCGAGCACTACGAAAGTACCCAGAGACGGTATATTGTTTTTGCAGGTAAAAGCACATGGTTATAAGTGGTCATTATACAGTTTTTCTTGTGGGAATTTTGTTGCTGCTGTATTCTCATACTGTCCAAACTTCTTCATTCCCCAGATGATTCGCTTGAGGTGGAGAATAAGGGTGATATATGGAGTAACCATGTATCAAGAATAAGCTGCTGCTGTAGGGAGTTGGATTGAGAGTTGGACCCAAACAATTACTTCTGTACAGCTACTGGAGATGCAATGAGATATAGTTATGAAGTGGTAAAGAAATCTGCAGACCACATCATGAAGAGCTTGATGTACGTGAAATAATGAGTTGCGCTTAACATATGCTCACTCAAAACAATTAACTCGAAACAATTATGTCCGACTTGGCCACAAAGTCGTCACGGTTTAAAACTGCGACTTTGACGACTGTACTATGGTATTGGAAAGAGTCGGCATGGTACGTATTTAAAACCATGACGACTACACTATTGGTCGTCTTCCACTTCAGTATCTCATGAAAACTCGTCGGGGTTTTCGATATTACCGTGACGACTACACTATTGGTTGTCTTCCACTTTAGTATCTCATGAAAACTCGTCGGGGTTTTCGATATTACCATGACGACTACACTGTTGATCGTCTTCAACTTTATTATCTCATGAAAAATCGTCGGGGTTTTCGATATTACCATGACGATTTTTCATCACGGTGGTGGTGGTGGTGATAATAAAGGTGGTGGCCGTGAGTGGAATTAGAGTTTGTGATGAAAATGAAGGTGGTGGTGGTGGTGTTGGTGGTGGAGGCGGTGGTGGAATCACTACACGAAAACAACTTTTTAGCAACGATGAGTGGCCGTTGCCGAGACGCCGTTATTATTGGTATTGGAATAATTACAGCAACGGATCTGCCGTTGGTGTAATTATAATTACAGCAACACACGTATATGTTGCAATAATTATTTGCCACGGATGAGGAATACCATCATACCGTGTCGCGTGGCAATCTACTGTAACGGTCTACCCGTTACAGTGTGCAGTAAATGATAAATAACTCTTAACTGTATCATAACATCCAACAATGTTTTTTTTGGCAGTAACGGTTTATCCGTTTGCCAGCTGGCAGTTTTCTTAACAGTTTTGCAACAGCCATCACCGTTGCGTTTGCGTAACTGATACCCTAACTATTAAGGTAACGGAATGTTCTGATGGATTCTAATTCTAACTGTTCAGTGCTTGCCACCTGTCCTTCTGTCGTAACGGATCCAACAAATTTTGTACCCGTTAAACTACGGCGTGTAACAGATAAATTTTAACGGCTAAGTCAACGTTTGTATTGTGGGAATCTCGTCTGTAACAGTTTTGGGATTGACACGTGTTTTTTCGACTAACAGATTTGTGTAACGTCTGTTATCGTTAGAAAAAACTGTATTATTTTTTAAAAAAAATAAATAAACGCTAGCAAGCGTTAAGCCATGCCTTACAATTGATCCCCTAAAGTGGTCCTGGAATACAGTTCATTTCTGAACCTGGAATACAGTTCATTCCGGAACCTGCAATACAGTTCATTCCTGAACCTGCAAATACAATTCATTTTTAAACCTGCAATACTGAATCAAAATCCTGTAATTTTCAATTCATTCCCACTGAAATACATCATTCTCATTCAACTAACACAATCATTTCATTCGACCTCTGAAAATCATACAACCGTTTATACATCCATTCACTACACTCGTTCAGAATCCTAAATTGATAAAACAGACATACATACATTTTTGCCTGTGTTATTACTACTCCTAGATTAGAAGGTTGTGTGTTTCAGCAGTTTTCAGTTTATGCAATGTTCTGTAATGATACCTTGGATCAGAAGAAGCTTTTAGGACGCATGTTTTTACCTGGAAAAACAATGCACCGTCTGTGGGTACTTTCGTAGTATTCGAGATCAAAGTCGAACAAGACGAGCCTAAACCAAGTCAATGGCCGTTCACGTCTTGCTTCGGTCACAGAGAGGATAGAGGTTGATCTAGGGAGGGAAACAACGAAGAAACTTGAGATCAGGTTGAGGATGTGTTTTGGGTGTAAGAGTTCAAGATATCCGTCGTGAAGGTGACTGGAAATCTCCAAGGCAAGAAAGGTGTTGGGTTGCTCAGGCGTGTTTTCTTCTGAGGCTCTGGTTTATTCAGGTGTTCTGAATATCTGGTTGTTTCTGGAAGATGTTTTGCCTTGGAAGATAGAGGAGGCCTCTATTTTTATAGTTTTGAACTCACCCTGATCTCTCGACAGAGAAGGTGGAAGTCGTGGAAGAGTGGAGGAGTGGAGGACATGGGTTGGTTTCCGTAACTGCCTGAGTTGTGTAGAACATGTCCACTCGCGCCATCTTCTCGTAACTGTCCACTATCTCTATCAGTTTCTTTCGACTGTCGTAGACCGCCAGACCAATACCCCTAAAGTTATCCCCCCGTGTGATGTTTTGATGTCTCGAGTGATACGCAGGTATTGCGTAGTTGAGTTGAGTTGAGTCTGAGTAGAGTCGTATGACTAATTGTCATGACCAACGTGAGTGTGGTGACTCCAGGACACGAGTATAGGAGTGACCTTGGCTATTGGCCAAGGCCAGGAGTTCATAGCGCCATTGGCTTGTGGCGCCATAGCCCAAGGGGATACGGCCTTGGCATTTGGCCAAGGCCAACCTCCAAAGCGCTTTAGCGCTAACCCTTTATCATGGCGCCACGACCTTGGCCCTTGGCCAAGGCCAAATCGTTGTGGCACCATGGTTCATGGCGCCAAGGCCAATTCGTTGTGGCGCCATGGTTCATGGCGCCATGGCCTTGGCCTTTGGCCGAGGCTAGTTTCTCGCGAACTCATGGTGGCTCATGGTTCGTGGTGCCATGCTATATGGCGCTATGACTTTGGCATTTGGCCAAGGTCAACTTTGTTGCAGCTGATGCGTGCTGGCTATGCCTTGGCTATGGTGTGCGTGTTTACGCTACAACATACTTGAAGTCATGACGTGTTTATCCATGGTATGTTAGACCATCCTGAGTTTGAGATGAGGTCAGTTTAAGCCTGTTTAGGCTGTTGTATGCTTCTCAGGGAGTCCTGGACAGGCCTAGAACTTCGATATTCCTGAGGTTTTCATTAAGTCTCGAATGTTGAGTCGTATAAAGATGAAATCCATGAGGATGCGTCTCTGTTAACTCTTCACCATGTACCATATAGTGATCTGGTTCTGATGCCGAGGAATTCGAGGCAATGTCAACATGAAGCAGATTAATGGGTTTAATGTGTTGGTAAGATTATCAGTACTGCACTATGATATCATCCTCTCCACCGGGGGTTATAAGAGAGGACTCATAGAGAGTTTATTCAGCTCGTAGAACGGGTTGCATTCCGAGCTATAGAGATGTGCCTGAATAGGCAATTGCCTCTAGGTTAGGCCTGGTTAGAGAGTGTTTTTACAATCTTGTCCCTCTCTCATTTTTCACCATCTACAACGCCGAATGGAGTAGTCTGTCGACCTCAGATGTGAGAGTTCTGTGAAACAAGGAAACAAAGCTTTGAGTTGTCTATATATAGTTGACAGAACAGCCACTTGAATAACATAATATGACCCACTAACAGAATTGTCTATAATCATATCAATAACATGCAATATTTGGTATAACAAACAACTCCATCTCAGTTTAGGCTATGCGGTAAGGTTGCTGAAGCCCTAGCATACGCCTATGACATAATTCTCATCTTATATGAAAGAGAGAACAAGCTACAAGTAGCTCAAATTTTTGACCACAGAACTAAACTGATAATGAGTTGTATGGCAACAGAAAGAACTACTGCAAAACATGTTTTTAAGACCCATTATGTAACTGAGGCACACTAGCAATCATACACAATCATAGCTTAATTAGAGTTCATACCTGAAAATAACTACTAGGGGAAATCACCAAAAAGATTTGCACCGGAAGTTCTTCCACTTCTACAACAAATTAAGACAAGTTATCAGCAAATATCATTGATAAATGAAATCAAACAGGATATCACAACTAAAGCATTCAAGAGATAATATCAGGTAATGAAACAAACCTGGGATTAAAAAAGGAGACCTGTAGCAGCACCGTGGAATAACAAGAATGAAAAAATAATAACAGCGATGTCTTTAAAGGTTATCCAATGGTCGAAAGGAATTCATTCCAAAAACATTGCTAGTGGTTGGGAGGAATTCATTCCAACTCTTGGACAACCTTTGCAAGGACAATTTTCTCCCACTTCTGCACCTGCCATACCAGCAGAATCAACCCTAGATTACCTCCTCACTGGTATTCTCTAGCTTCGAGTCTGCGCATTGAATCTTCAAAAAATAAACATAAAGGTAGTAAGTATCAACCTTAGTTAATGTACCATAGAAATGATAACAAATACTGAAAACAGGCATATTGAGAGTTTACTCACTAATGCAAGAAGCATCATCACTGGTCAAAGTATATGAACTTGATCACAACCTGAAAATAACAAAAGAGTAGACATATGTTAGTAAGATGAGCACTAAAAGGATCGAAATCAGAAATTTCAATATCAGTAATATACCTTATATTCTAACTAACTGAGGATCTGATTTGACAACGGAAAAGGCCACTTTCTCCCACTTGTGTGCCTGTCATACCAGCAAAGAAGAGAAGTGTACATGTAGGTCAGTTTGAAAGGAACTAGAATGGATAATTATCCAAGAACATGAAAGAGTAAGTAACTATGTTACCTAATATTTGATTGTCATTCTTTATAGCAAGCTCAACCATTCTTCAAGTTCCTGCAAAAATATAACAAACTAGTCCTCTTCCCTCTTGGGCTGGGGACCGGCATCTCAAATGGCGGAGTTAAAAAGGGGTTGATAGGTACACAAAAGCAAATAAATAAACAACATCGAATATATATATATACACAACATAATAATAATAATAATAATAAGGATGTCCAAACAATTACACTTACACAAGTGTAACTCAAAATATGTTCATACTTGATACCCAAAAGACCCAACAAAAAAAGCAGCAATATATAGAAGTGTTAAAGTTAAGCTGCACAAAAAACCATTGCAAGAAGTGGGAAGTGCTCAAACAAGGATCATCTTGCTTATGGGCCATATAATGAAGCACTGTCCACCTACCAGATCTCCCAAAACCTTGTAGTCATCCTCTTGTGGAGCATCGGGAACAGGATAGAGCACATCCATAACTTCCTCAACACAAACAACTCTCTCCACTTTGTGGTTCACGGTAGCCCCATCACAAGACTGCCCCTGCGCTCCACCAAGTACATGACCGGTTGCAACTGCATCCCCTTTCATGTTGATAAGACGCACCTGATGATCTCCCAAGAGGTATAGCAGCTTCAGCAACAATATCAGCTACATCAACTGAACATGATTGTCTGATTGGAGAATCAGAAAGATCACAAGGGGCAGAAGCTGTTTGACTGAAGGGAGAAGAAGTATCCCGAACCCTTTCAGTGGCAGCCATAAAACTCATAACATGCTGTAAGCATGACCAATACATTCAAAAATTGATCTGATTAGAATCTGATATATACAATGCACAATATACACAAGACATAAATGAACTAATTATAGGAGATCATGTTTCAAGCTCACCTTTAAAAGAAGCGTAAGATCATGCTGCATCTGGTTCATTCTGGCATCAGCATCAGCATCAGTGAGTTTACATTTGCCAGAAGATTTAAGGGCCACCCCTACTTTCATATGTAAGGCATGCTTCGCGGACATAGTTGAGGAAAAGGAACGACAATAGCTCCTTGGCTTGTCAACTCCAAACACTTCTGAAAGTGGATCGTCATCAAAAGACATCTCCCTTGATTCTCCCTCACCAGCTACAGGGCCTTTCTCTTTTTCACTGCAGCTTCTACTAGTTTCTGAAATTCAAGGGAATTTTTTTTTTTGTAAGAGTCTTGTGTACGTGAACATTCAAAATGTATGAGTCTTGTATACTCACATATTTCTCATCAAGACCTCTCACTATGTCTCCATTCTTGTGCTTGTGTCAAAGAAACCATTGTTCTCCACGGTATTTGGTAACAGGTCTTTTTTTGCTCTTGCTTTGCCTGTATAATCGATATGAACAATAACAGGGGTTGTAAAGGTAAAATACAAGGAGAATTTAAATGTTCTTATAGAATCATCAAAGTACTTACCACCATGTATGACTTGTTGGCATATGTGAGTCTTCCTAAGCAATGTGTGTACTCTCTATTCTTTTGATTAGCTCCCAACTTTTTATGCTTCTCTGCAACTCCTTCCTTGTGCTCATTGTCGATAAACCGCTCCCAGACATCGGTGTTCATGCCATATGGACATTAAGCAATCATTTCTTCCTTGGTACTGCATTTGGCAAGAATGGAACTCCGTAGTTCCCATTTGTGGGACCTAAACTTCTGTGGAAACATTCCAGAAATGGCCACTCTAGCCAGAGCATCGTCGATGGGGAAACAGAAAGTGTCCTGAAAAGAACAAGAAAGTATTTATGTCAGCAACGAAAGACTGCGGTTGGCATCAACGTAACGCACAAATGGACAAAAAAACACAGTGGTTGTATTATAGATTGAAGGGAGATCTTTACCATCAAAGCAGTCCACATCTTGTCCTTGCACTTTTGGGGTACAAGCCTCCAGTCTTCGTAGTCGACGGGACAATGAGATCTGATGAGCTTTCCAGCCTTGGTAGCAAACCTACTGGCGTTTTCACCCATTGGTCTTCCATGCTCATCGAGGTCAACCAAATATCTGGATCGAAAGAATCTAGGATCACAGCTACCACTGGGAGGAGTACAAGTAGTTTGAGAAGCATCAAGACTAAGAACGCTGGTTGGTAATGAAGTCTCATCGGACTCTTGACTTGACATCTTCATACAAACGAACCAAAAACAAACAAAAAACAACATATGAGAAAACTTGAATACATAGCAAGTTATGAAAGTAAAAAACTAGAACTTTGGTTGAAACCCTAAGTTTGGATCCATAGATCACAACACCCACAAGTAAGTAACTTATTAAGCATAAACAATAGAAGCAACGAACAATCAAAAACCTGAACTTTGGTTGAAACCCTAAGTTTGGAGTTGTGATCTATGGAAAGAGATCACAGCACCCACAAGTAAGTAACTTATTAAGCATAAACAATAGAAGCAATGAACAATAAAAAAACTCAACTATTCTTAAAGTAAACAACAATTGTTAAGCATACACAACCTAAGAACCAAATGAAACAAATAAGATAGATCTAAAGAAATACCTTCCGAGATTGATTGAGGTACAGGGTTAGATGCGTGGTAAGAGGTATGAACGATGTGAGTGAAGATCGGAAGAGAGTTTGTGAAAATAGGAAAACGGAAACAAAGCTTCAACTCCATCTTCTCTTTTTTATAGAGAAAAGGTAGATTCAAAATGTTTCTGAAATTTGGAGAAGGGGGAAAATAATTTGAGAGGGAATCGAAAATTTTGGAGGAAAAAGAAGAATTGGGAGAGAGAAACGAAAATTGAAACAAGTATCTGAGTTGGGATTTGAGTGGGAAACGGAAATTTGAGATCTAAAATTTAACTCCAACTTTTGGACAGAGAGTAAAGTTGCCCAAAGTTTCAATAATAGAAGAGAGATATGTTTTTGGTCCCAAAAATCGAGGTGAAAAGATCATACGTATCGAGCTTAAATGTTGCGATTGACTTTGTCAAGTCAAATTAAAATTTTGGTCAACTTCAAAAGTAAGTGTAGGACATGGGACACCAAAATAAAATCATATGACATTTTCTTATAACAAAACACGTGCAATTTGGACGGTGGAGATTTTGCTTAACAATAGTAATCTACGGTGGATATTTTCTTATAAAAATTAGTAATATCTATGAGACGGTTTGTTATTTTCCGTCGAAAATGCAAAGGCAGATGGTATTTTCTGATTTGGGGATTTGTTTGATATTGTTGTTTGGAGATTTGTTTTCATAAGATCTGATTTATAATATGTTAACTAATAACTGATTTGTTCCAATTCAAAGTGAAATTTGTTTGATCCTCAACTTTGGGCAAGTAATTGAGTTAGAATCTTCCTTGAACACCAAACCACTCCCGAACTTGCCATACTATGAGTCAGGATCTTTCACAGAACCACTGACTCTATCCCTTTATGAAAAATTCAAGGAAGAATCCTTGTAGAACCTTAAAAGAACCCACTTTGGGCAAGTTTGAGTTGCAATTGGACTCTGAACTCCAAACCACTCACTAAAATAGTAATGTTTCTGAGACGGTTTTGTTGTTTTCGTAGAAAATTGTAATGTAGTTGAGACGGTTTTGTTGTTTCCGTTGAAAATAGTGATGTAGTTGAGACGTTTTTGGTGTTTCCGTTGAAAATAGTGATGTAGTTGAGACGTTTTTGTTGTTTCCGTTGAAAATAGTGATGTAGTTGAACTCTGAACTCCAAACCACTCCCTAGATCATGTGTCTCTGAGCCAGGATCTTCCATAGTTGCACTGATCCTATCCATTTATGGCAAATTCAAGGTGGAATCCTTGTAGAAACATAAAAGAACCCATTTTGGGCAAGTTTGAGTTACAATCTTCCTATGGACATATATGCCACTAGGACGGTTTCATTGTTTTTCTTCCCAAACCCCTTGGGCCTAAAGCAGCAGTTTTGTTTTTTTAAACGAAAAGAAAATTACATTACTGAGCAAAGGATTTACAAGATAACTGATTTTCCCTGATTACATTAAGCTGACTAGCAGGGAGATCTGAATACATAAAAGATTTTCCAGTTTTCCTGCATATTTTGGCCAGAGTTTTGAACATCAAGCAGGAGGAATCTCTAGGATTAAACTCTGACTAAAGAAACCAAAAATGGGCCAGAGTTAATACAATATCCACAGAAGTTAATCACATACATATCCATAACTACTGGTAACACAACCAGTTTCTAGGAGTAATATCTAGGTTAATCACAGTTACGAAAAGCGCACACACAATCAGAATTAAGAGTTTCAATGTGTGCGCCATATCCATAACTACTGGTAACACAACCAGTTTCCCCAAAATATCCCAAAATATACAAAAAAAGAATGTTTATACACCCAGCATCAGAGGAGACAATCCCAAAAAATGTATGTCAGTTATAACACTGACTGTATCAGTAATAGGAACTCTCTGAACCCGAGTCCCCATCATCCTCGTCATCCTCATCTGCATCGATAATATCACTATCTTCATCATATTCTTCATGTTCTTTCTCTTCGGAATCTTCCTCCTCGAAATCTTCCTCATCATCAGCTTATTCTTCCTCCTCAATGACATTTTCTTCCTCATCATCAGCTTCTTCTTCATCATCATTATCAGCAACAGTAGCAGAATCAGAAGCACCCACATCATCTACTTCCCCCATCCCGAAGTCGAGCCAATCATCCTCCCTAACATCTAGCTCAAAATCAGCTTGCACCAGCTCATCAAGAAAATTATCTACATGAAACGGGTCGGATTCATGTTCATGTTGTTCTTCTTCTTCTTCTTCTTCTTCTTCTTCTTCTTCTTCTTCTTCTTGAGGTTCAGGTTCTGCTTCCTCCGCGTTATTATCAGACTCTATGCCTTCAGTTGGAGGGGCCATTTCTTGAATCTCCAATTGTTGTTGGGCTTCTCTTCGCTTCCTCCTACGGTACTCTTCCAAATTAGCATCTTCATCCTCTTCTCTTTTCCGCTTCTTGCTTTCTTCCTCTCTATCTTGCCTCACCTGCAGACCTGCTTCCATCGCCAGCACATGGTCATTTGCACGCTTCTGGATCAGTCTCGGTTGACCTAGCGTGCAATGATAGATAATGCCATTGAAAGCAATCAAATGATTCCACGTATGCGATTGTGCATCGCTGTCGTCTGATGCAGATGGTGGTGGTTTGTTTTCAGAGGAATTATTATCTAACATTGGTCCTTCTCCCTTTCTCCGCCTCTCCCTCTCGGAGAAATCTGAGTTAGTACTTGAGTTATCACTTGTTGCCATTTCCCCTGCATTTTTCATTCAAAACAACAACTTTTCTTGAGCCCAACATTTATACATGGAAATCAATATCAACAACATTATCTTATTATAAACAACAACAAAATCTGACCACAACATCAATTCCCAGTACTTGACATTTGAAACAGACCAAAACCCTAAAATTTCATAAAAACAATACTTAAATCAAACACATCTGGAGATCATAATAACGTAAACCAAACTAAACCCATGTCATGATTTCATCTAATTTGTTAAAAATCTAAGAAAACAGAGCAGCACTAAGAGCATTGAGTGAGTAGAATAGACTAACATAACAAAATTTCACTTCATGCATCTTGATTTCACACCATCTATCATGATTCCACTTCATTTTTAGCATTTAACTTCATTTATTACTAACGGATTCATCATGCAACATGCAAAGGCGGATGAAAAGTAAAAGAACCCAAAAGTAAGGATCTTACCTTTCCAAAAAAGAGATTGATGAAGGTTGAATATTCTTGTTTGAGAGAGAAATAGATTTCCTCCTTAATCAAGCCCTGAATCTCCTTGAAAGCAACCTTTTTTGGGAGCTTTAAAGTCTGAATATTCTTGTCTGAGAGAGAAAATGAGTGCTTCCAAAAGCAGCAGATCTTTAATGAAAGGTGTGGTTGTTTTTTAGCACTAAAATAATAGTAAAGAAGATGATGCTTTGGTGGTACCCACTGGGGTGTAAATATAATGTATGTGTTAACATTGGGGGTGGAATAAATGAAGTGTAAACCAAGTGTAAAAATACTATTAATTAATTGTCAACATAGTTAGCTAAGCAGAGAACAAACCTTAAAAGTTACAAACCAACAACAACTCTAAAAGGGGTGTAAAACTATAAGCAAAAGTAGAAGGAAACTTACAGATTATTTCAAATTCCCAGGGGTGCTCCAATAGGTGAGCAAAGCTCGAAGATGTGGTTCTTCCTCTAAAATATCTTGAAAACTGCCTTCAGCTGGTACATCTGCATTGTCTACGTTGGCAGTTAGTTTTCTGGAGGGATGCATAGGAACCCAGTAGGCTGGCTCTTTCAAATCCTGGGAATAAAAGACTTGGGTAGCCTGTTCCGCGAGAATCACGGGCTCGTCTGTGAAAGCATTTTTCTTCTTCATTCTTGACAAATTGACCAGAGGATAATCTGAATCCTTACACATCTTGACTCCAGTCTCCACCTTTACCCAATCACAGTAAAATACATCTTCTTTAAATGAACCATAGTTCAACTGTAGGATTTGTTGAATCACCCCATACCACCTGGCTTTCACAATCACAGGCTCTTTATCAGTTCTTTTGCTCCTAAAAGTTGTGTCTGCAACCATGGCAACACCACTATCCTGGGTCCTAAGCTTGGGAACAAAAAACATATCCATTCACACGGTATCTTTCAATCTCCCTTACCTCGTCCGGACCTTTAAGGTAATCCCACAAGAGACCATCCATTTGCTCTTCATCACTAAGCTACGAAAGCGCAGAAAACCCATAAATCAGAATTAATGCCACCTAAATTATTCTGACAAACCGGTTCTACAAGGCATTCCTTATTGTACAACCATGAAAGGAAGTCGGTTTCAAACTGAACCAAGTCCACTCTAAAGTCTGAATGACAGGTGCGGTAATCCCTGAACATAAATATATAGCATACTTTTAATACCAACCCATCATCAATAGAAATTCAGTGTCCATACAAACAGAATTATATAACAATAAATACCTGTAATAATCGTCTAGT
This sequence comes from Papaver nudicaule, assembly GCA_023529015.1. NCBI lineage: Eukaryota > Viridiplantae > Streptophyta > Magnoliopsida > Ranunculales > Papaveraceae > Papaver > Papaver nudicaule. The sequence goes on from JAJJMA010140219.1 coordinate 12,061, forward strand.
TCCGGTTGACAACGTTGAAATATTAGCCACCGACGTATCTGAACCCATTGAACAGGGCTCAACAAAACTTCTTTATCTCCAAGAATGGAACCCTCGTCGCTGAAATCAGAATCTTCATCCAGAAAGGCAGCCCAATTGGCTTTGTGACCTCCTTCGGCTCTAGCTTTGGCTTGCTCCATTGCATACCTAACAGCCTCATTTAGAATAATAGAATTTATAATTGACGCTTCAATGTATCTCTTGTTATGGCAAAGGCCTTTGCACTCCTTCATTGCCCTGATTCAGTATGCACATGTAAATTTCAGTACAAAACTTCCAAAAAAATGCAAAAACATTGAAGGGGTAAATTGGTGAAATGACAATTCACCTCTCAAGTGGGTACATCCATCGGAACCTAACCGGTCCACAAACCAAGGCTTCTTCAGCCAGATGAACCATGCTGTGCACGCTTATATCAAAAAATGAAGTCGGGAAATACTTTTCGAGCACGCACATGGCCTCTGCAATCATCCACTTAGCCTGACTCAGATCTTCTATTTTAACGACCTTAGAGCACAACAATCTAAAATACAAACTGACTTGTTGAAGTGCAAGTCGAAGGTGTTTATGTCCAGGAAAGGCATGTTGAAGCAGAGCAGGTAGCAAGTACTCAATCAAAATATGATAGTCATGAGATTTTAAGCTCAACAACCTATCCCCGCTCACATTGTTGCTCAAGTTTGAGCAAAAACCTGAAGGGAATTTCAGATTTCTAATAATCTGGCAAAAATTTGTCTGCTCTTCTTTAGACAAAACCCACACCGGGGTGTTTACCATCACATTCTTAAATTTCTTCATTTTCCACTCTCCAATGTGGAGCTTTTTCTCACGCAATTCATCACGATTATCCCATAACCTTTTAGCCTTACTTCCATCATCAAAGAGAGTGTGATAAATGTGTTCCATGATGTTCTTTTCCGTGTGCATCACGTCGATAGAAAAAAATATACTCAGATTGCTATACGACTCAAGTTCCCAAAAACAACACTTCCTATTGAAAATACTTGTTCCCAAACCAGAATTATCCCTCTGATCAATACCACCATCCTCAAACTCATAATCATCCTCAACCTCAAAATCATCCTCAACCTCAGTCTCATCATCAGGCACGTATCTCCGTCTTTTACAAGCTTTGCGTTTTTGGGTCTTACCAGGTATGTAATGAACATCTTTCAACAACTCGAGCGACTCATCGTTAGTTAGTCTCTTTGGCGCCAACTTTGTCTCCTCTTTTTCCAATCCCAAGAATTTCCCATCCCTAAAGGTGTGCCTGCTCTTGAGGAAAATCCGATAGTTAGTGTACACCTTATTAAATCCTCTGCCCATATGAGTACATCGAGTTTTGTCTGCGCAGTCAACACATCCATTGCACCCATGAACTGTTCGTCCACTTAAAATACCAAGAACAGGTAAATCATGAATCCCAAACATTAGAGTTACTCTCACGATAAAATACTCTTCTCTGAAAGAATCCCAAACTCGCCTTCCATCTTTGAAGAGAGTTTTTAATTCATCGACAAACACCTGCATAAATACATCAATGTCTCCACTCGGTGACTTGCGACCAGGTATCAACATATTGTATATTTGGAATTCAGTCTTCATACACAAAGAAGGTGGAAGATTATAAACCACAGATATGAGAGGCCAACAACTCCAACCCTGATTCGACTTGCCATGGGGATTAAACCCATCCGTCGATATTCCAAGGTAAACATTTCTGCCTTCCGCTGCAAAATCCGGGAATTTTTCCTTGAACCGCCGCCACTGAGGTGAATCGCACGGATGACGCATATAATGACGAGAAACTGCCGCTCGGTTGTGCTAATCCATGAAAGCTGCTATCCAGGGAATAGAGAACATTTTCGCAATTCTTGGTCATAGAGGAAAGTATCTTAGCACTAACATAGGTTCTTTTGACACCTGCATCTTCCCGTCGGAATTTTTATCTGCATTGTGATACAGCATACAATGATTCGGACAAACATGAATAGACTTGCATTACATCCCCATATCCTTTAGCATCGTATTCGTAGAATCCTCGTTTTTAGGGAAATTGTTTCCAGGAAGCCACTTTCCTAGCAGAATCAACAAACTATCCATACAATGACCAGAGAATTTATATGTTTTCTTTAGATTATGCAGTTCTACGATAGCACCGAGGGTTGAGATACCTTCGGATGCTGGGTGCAACTGCTTCCCTGCCAAATTTGAGTACTTAGCATAACGCTTACCCATATCCAACTCTTGTTCTTCACAGACTACTTGCTCATAAGGGTCAGCATGAGGACCAAAGTTGGCAGCAGCATAAGCATCCCAGTCGAAATCAGGCATTTCTTCTTCTGCAACCTTCTCCTTCTCCACAGGACGACTATTTGAACTCTGACCCACCAAATCCTCACCATGCAAGTACCAAGTATTATACGTCCTCAAGATACCCGTCTCGTACAGATGCTTTTTGTTAGAGCATTGCTCGGTTGAACCCACTGATGTTGCTATCTCAAGTCAGTTGTCTTTATGAGACAAAAACACAATCCTAGAAAAGTTTACTCTACAACTCGGACTAGGATAATTCTAGGTAATCGAGACGAAGACTGATGAAGACGAAGACCAAAGCTTACTACTTGATAAATCATAACGTCCTCGCTGAAGGTTTGAAAGGTATTCCCTTTCCGTATCGTTTTTACCATTTCTCTCATACCAATAGTCTATGATGTTGTTTATATGATCCGAAGGTATTCTAGGATTTTCGCCTTTGCATTTGTCACTCTTGTGATAATTTGTATATGTAGTGTATGTTGAGTTGTCTCTTGAAAAACAACCCCAAACGGTGAACGCGTACATGTACATATACCACCTTTGGGATTTCAGAGAACGAGCTAAGTCTGTATGAACGTGTTCATGAACGCTTACATACAAGTTCAAGAATTCTCCTGAATTCTCCTGAACTCTAAGGACTGCTCTGTGTACGCGTTCACATAAGCCATGCGAAAACTTCCAACTTTCATATCTTGAAGTTTTCGGTCTAGACATAATTAGTTCTCGGACTAGTCATGTCTTGGCCCATGGAATTCAACAACTTAATGCAAGCGATGTTCAAACTAAGTATTTGGACCAGAAGTCGCAAAGCGATGTCCAAACAAGCATTGGACCAGAAGTCGCGAACCTTCGAACAAGGTTGAGTCTTCTTTAACTTTTGGCTTAGTCCAAAGTTCTTAGAAGATTGAGAATGGGTATTCAAGCTATGGACTTTCCTAGTTCCGGAACTTGCTTGAGCCCTACTCAAGGTTGCTTAAACTTTAAGCAAAGCCTCCCTTGGTGATCATTAAAAATAGACGACCTTCTGCAAGATACAATCTCAATCCTCTACACATCTGTGTATCCTTGCATAAAGGTTGGTCGTCATCTCGAAGTCCTTTTAGGACTACGACTATTGAAAAGACTTCACTTGAGGATCGTGAAGCACATGTCGGAAGTAAAATTCCATCCTGTATCTTGGGTCGATTGAACTCTTTCAATCTTATCACGACCAAGATTTGATAGAAACTTCGTAAGGTAGATCTTGTATCGTAAACCCTAGAAGTTCCCAAATGCAAATTCATGAACTAGGTTTCATACTAAGTTCGTCACGCGTTCGGAGGTAAAGTTGTTTAGGCTAGATCAATAAGCCCTATTCAACATATCGATTTCCATTAACCTTGACTTTTAAGTCTAAGGAAATCACAATCGTATTCTCGTTTAATCACTATGATACTTTTAGGCGTCCTGTTAGAGGCAGGGTAGCGCTAGTCTTCACGAAGGGAAGTGGAGCAACTCCTAGGCCTGTAAAGGACGTCAGCTAGGGGAATCAAGTACGTAGGCTACTGCGGGAGCCAAGAGATGTAGGATCACATTGGTAGCTGAATTGCTTGTAGGGTGAATTCAGTCTCGATACAGTCCAGTCCGAAGTCTGAGAGTAGGCTAGCGTCTGTATACCGTACATACTAAGGGTGTTCACATCTGGACGAGGTCCCGGGGTTTTTCTGCTAGGTTTGCAGTTTCCTCGATAACAAGATTCTGGTGTCTTGCATTACTTTTCCCTTCCGCATTATATTGTCTCTGATCTATATTGTTAAGACATTGTCCGGTCAAACCCACTAGCGTTGGTATGTCAAGCTAGTTGTCAGTTTTAGGTGTCAAAACTCAATTCTTGATTTAGCCTACTAGAGTTTAGATTTCGGAATTGGGATATAGACAAAGTAGTAGAGACCTTGAAGACGAAGTCTGTGAAGACAAAGAAGACATCAATTATTCTTCATCGACAAAAGGTTAGTAGGAGTTATGACTTTATGGAAATTCTTCTATTCTACTTTCTCTATTCTTTCGAAATATAGTCGACTACTTTAGTAGTGATAATAGCGATTGAGATCGTATTCTTATGTAACGTGGCCTTGTGTCATGACCAGTGTTTGGTCCCACAAATACTGTGAGTACAAGAATGAATGAGACAGATTCGGTGCCATGTGTCCATTACAATGGTTTGCTTGCAAACTGTTAGTTGGATATGGATGAATCTAAAGGAGTACTCTTGAGCAAAGAGTCCATGGATTACAGCTGAGGACGTACACACGTCTAAGTTCTGGCTAAGCCCAATACTTCCAGGAATCCAGATTTGACGAAATCTGACAGGCGGACGGTTCACGAACCGGTTCGCAAACCAGAAACTCGGATTTCTTCTGAGTTCCAAAGTGACTAAACATTTCGCGAACCTGTACGCGAATCCAATGTTGGTTACTTTGCTGGTGTCGGATTTAGTGGATATTCTTTCAGAATTTCACTTGAGTCAAACTCTAAACTCCTTTATCTCTTAGATGAACTTGTATATCACATAATATCTTTTGTGTTCCATCTAACGATCCTCAATGAGTCAATAAGATAAGATTATCTCTGGTCTGTTGGATTTCTATCTTGAAGTGTTTTTGAGCTAACAAAACACTTGGCAGATAAACTTAAAAAGAATTCCAATTGAGATTAATCTCTATTACTTGGTTGGCAAGTTTAGGGTTTCCTTAACTTGTGGGACAAGTAATTGATTGCTTTATTCCAAAGCAACTTATCTTATTGAGTGCTATAAATAGAGGTGTCTACGGACAAATACCGCAAGCATCAAGCATACGTGAAGGTCCTTAGGGAAGGTAACGTAAACTCTTTTCACTTCGGTGAACGCTTGTTGTGGTATAGTCATCCTCTATAGGTTGCAGCTCATCTGGGAACTCCCTACGACTATAAAAGACTTCTCTTGAGAGTTGGGAAGCACAGGTAGGAGATTGAGACCATCTTTGGTTGAAATCGGATTAACCTGTAACCTTGGTAACCTGATCACGTTCTTGTCTATTCCATAGTCCGTCTCTTCTGCTATACGGATATTCAAGAACTGATACGTTACACACAAGGTTGAAAGGTAGCAACGCACGGCTGTACTCGGCGTTGTAAGACCTAGTTAGCTCCAGTTATACAAGTTTCTTAAGTGATTCTTCATGTATAACTGAGGTAGAGATAAGTTGGGCATAACTTACTCGGTTTGCTTGTCAGCTCCGATTTGTGAAGTAGATTTCCGTATGACCTGGATTTAACAATCCGAAGGAAGTCAACTTGTGTGTGGTAAACTGATAGAGGATAGTTAGACAATACGTCAACAATTAGGTTGCAAAGCCAGTATTGCTGACACAAGCCTTTGACAGCGGTCAAAGCAACTCCTAGGCCTGTAAAGGACGTCAGCTGGGGGAATCAAGTGCGTGGCGATCTGTGGGGGATCTAGAGACGTAAGGAGTGCGACAGTAGCCAAT
>JAJJMA010140223.1:0-25981 GCA_023529015.1 Papaver nudicaule
TTATGCAGAACGAAGAAACGTAATGTAAATACTGCTTTAAGGGCATCAAGAGATACCTAGCAAGCATCAACCAATACTTCACACAAATTGGTAGCTAAATCCCTACAAATGCAAACATGAAGTGACATCCGACAGGGGCATTCGCTTGAGGACCCAAAACAGTATGGACAGTCCGAGATCTAGTTATCCATTTATGCAGAACGAAGAAACGTAATGTAAATACTGCTTTAAGGGCATCGAGAGATACCTAGCAAGCATCAACCAATATTTCACACAAATTGGTAGCTAAATCCCTACAAATGCAAACATGAAGTGACATCTGACAGGGGAATTCGCTTGAGGACCCAAAACATTACAGACTCTCCCTGATAACTTATCAAAGACACATGTAATCAGAGCTGTAAAACGGAAAAGTATTAAGTTATTAACAGCTTAAAGGCCGTTCATCATTTCTAACTCCTCATCTCGTCACCGTCATAAGGCTGCTGCTATATCTACTTTGTCACTCTCGCATCACCTTATATAGCTAGAAAGCTTCGGTGCAATTATGCACAGAAATAACAATACTAATCACCACTACACCATATTTGGCAGAATGCAACAAAAATTAGCAACGGCAATGTAGCAGTTGCGACATCGCAACTGTATTTGGTATGTTGCTAAAATTTAGCAACGGCTAAGCTAGTGTTCCTATCTACGCAACAGTTGGAGTTTTGTTGCTACTTGGCAACAGTTGGGGTCCAAGTGTGTGAACCGTGTGTGTGCAGGGCTACACTTTTTGTTATTTCTGCACCCCTCAGTTTTAGCTTTGGGATTTATTGAACCCAAAAAAAATTATCGAGGGTATAAAAGAGAGGAAACTCACTTAGGTTTTTCATTCTATTTTTTTTTTCTTTCTCTTGCTTCTCTGCTGCTGCGAAAACTAGGGTTGTTGTTGCTGCTGTTTTTAAAAGTGAAATTAGGGTTCATCTGCTGTGAGAAGAGAAGATTAGAGAAGTTAAACTGCTGTTGTTGTTATTACCTTATAGAAATTAGGGTTCTGCTGTTGTAAGTTTGTTTTTTAAAGTTAGGGTTTCGGATTCCGTTTCAGTTTTTAAAGAGAAGATTGATGGGTTTTTTTTTCTTTGTGTAGGTACTGTTGTTGTTTTCAAATTAGGGTTCTTCTGCTGCTGTAAGTATGAATCTGAATCTTAAATTATGATTTACGAATTTGCCTAATTTTGATTCGTGTGTTGGTTCTATGAAATTGAAATTAGGTTTAGTTTTGCTTATTTTAAGATTCGTCTGATGGGTATATGAAACTGAAATTATGTTAGTTATTTGCTTAATTTTATGATTTGGGTGTTTGGGTATCACAAAATTTGATGTGTTGTTGAAATACGATTTGGGTGTTTGGGTATTTAAAGAAATGGCAGAATTGTCTCTATAGTTGTTGGGTTACAACCATCTATTGATTGTTGATTAGATATATTAATATAGATGTTGAGTGTTGAGGATTTGGTATCCAATGAATGAAAAATTAAGCCATCTATAGAATAGAGTAACTTGTATACCATCTTAAACTGATGGAGTCTGCATCTTAACTAGTATAGTAACTTGTTCAAGGTTTTTGAGTCTGCAATGTGCTTATGTCTTCCTCCCTCTTAATTACAGGTAATTATGGCTCAAGCGGAGGTCGATGAAAAAAAACTGCCCAAGTATAAGGAAGATGTCTGGAGAGAACTACAGGTGCAAGGATACCAGGCTTTTATAGCAGATATCATTGGAGAAAAACATTGTACACATGAAGAAAGTCTTTTACTGTGTGGGGAAGCAAGTTTGCTTCACGGTGTGGAATATAAGCCTTCCTCGGCTTCACCTGAGAAGGCAGATATCTTGATCTCTGAGCCCATGGGTAAGTTTCTTGCCTCATCATTTTAGGTTATTGGCAAGAAGAAGTATGTGTCAGCTTCAGTTACGTTTCAATTACTTAACATGTATATATGTCATTGATTAAGAACTTGAGCTATGTACAATTAACATGAATCAGATTAAAATTTGTGTTGTCTGTTTCCTGTTCATGTGTGTATGTTGAAGTGATTCTACTTCTTTCATTAGTACTTGGTGGTAGTAAAGAAGTAGTAGCAGCAAATTGTCGCGTGCTCCTCAACACTCAAACCTTCTTCTTGTTTTTTTTTTATCACTTGCTGGTAAAGAAGAACAAGAAGAAGGTTTGTGGGTACAAGGAGTGCGCCTTTTTGCTGCTTAGGTAGTAAGTAACAGCAAATTGTTGTTCGCGGCCACCCGGCCAAATCCTCTACTACTATCATTATCACTTTGTGGTCGTATAGAAGGCGAGGGTTTGACGGTTTGTGGCCGTGTGCGCCTCTTTGCTGTTTAGGTAGTAAAACTTTTGAAAACTAGTATTTGCATTGCACTTTCAACTCACCGGTGTGCTTTTTCCTGAGAATCCCATTTCAGAAGTGACTCATTTGTGGTATTTCATAGCTTTTGAGCATTGTGTGATTGATCTAAAGTATTTGATGATTCTCTAGTTTCAAGTGTTCATTTTCTTTTCGGAAACTGCTGTACTATCGGGGTTGACTTTGTAAGTTCTTTAAGCTCAAACAGGAATCTGTTTTCCTTTGAGTTGTGTGTATGTGCAGAATTTGTAATGTTATGTGTTTTGCTTTGTAGAAAATCCGGACAGTGGAACAGGATGGGAAGACCATTAAGCTTCAGATTGTGAGTTGCTTTCTTCTTTTGGTTATTGTTTTGTATTCTTTATGATTGGATGGAGTTTGTTGCATTTGCAAAGTCTGCGGCATGATTTTTTTTTATGTAGCCGATGGGAACTGCGGTGTCTTGATTCAAGGGAGTAACTAATTTCTAGATAACACCACATGAATTCATTTGGTGGTCTTATGATTAAGGGCTTGTATCGATCATCTATCCCATGATTAAGTCCTATGTAATCCATTGTGGTAGTTAAATCCTATTGAAAAGTATATATATATACTATGTCTTTGAATTGCCTGCAGATATACCTACTAGTGACTGTATGTTTCTCTAAACAAGCCCGTCTCTTGATTTTCGGTTATAGCAAACTGGTGATAGGATATACAACTTTTCAAATGATTAGTTTAGGATATCGTTAAGCAGGGAATTTTTGCTGATGACTAAGATGGCATTATTTAGTGTTCTATAAATATGGAAAGATATTGAGTGAGTGTCCGTTTGAAACTAATAGCAGGTAATTTATTTAGTTTTCTACTCATCTTAGTTCTGTAACAAGCATGAAAGGTGAAACTGAATCCAGTGTATGTTTCTTGTGTCAGGTGTTCATACAAGGAGTCCCACACAAGGCCATCCCAGAGGACATAGAGCGTATGTTGTCTGGCTGTTGGAGGTTAAGCATTCACCGTTTTTTATTAGTCTGTAATCTGTATGGCCTGTATGTCATCTCCTGAAAATCTTATGTTCATTTCTGTCATAAACGTTTGTAAGAATTAATGTGTATGCATGAATTTGTAAGGACAGTACAAGTAAGAATAAGATTGGTTGTAGGTAATTCTGTGTGGCTCAGGGAAATAATATTTGTTGGGGAATCACTGTTTTGACCAGGTCAAGCAAGACTGACCTTTGTCTGACCAAGTCAAAGACTGACTAGGTCAAAGTCAAGGTCGGTCTTCTTTGACCTGGTTATTTTTTTTGACTTTTGGTAAAAATTAGCAACAGTTTGAGAACTGTTGCGAGCAAAAATTGTAGCAACATAACTCCAGCCGTTGCTAAACTGTTGCTAATAAAATTAAGCAACGGCAACATTACCGTTGCTAAATTTAGAAACACCGTGTTTAGCAACGGCTCGCTGGTGTTGCGAGTCCACTACGCAACTGAAACTGGCTGTTGCATCCAGCCAAATATGGTGTAGTGTAATTTCCTTCCTACACTGCCAAATAACTCAAAAGACTCATGAACAAATCTAAAATATTTGCAACTGTCAAGTAACAGAACTTTACTATATTCCAATCATTTTGCGGAAGTGAACATCCTACTTACCCATCAAGGTTGACAAATACAAGATACAGTCTATTTTGCAACTTCTTTGAAATGGTTATCATCAAATATCCTCAGAACTCATCAAAGATTGCTCCTAAAATAAACCAAATACTTGGTTCTCTCAGGAATTTCATCAAACATATTCAATGTGTTCAAAATTGGTATAAACCCCATGTACACATTTAAGGTTCTAAAATTTCTCTAATTTTGACAATAAAACAACTAATAATTATTAAACTACCCTGGTATAAGTAACCTAATTATGATTACCAAACAACTAAATAAATGTTTCAAAAACCATGTTCATCACATAATTTCTCAATAGGAAAAGGGAGAAGTTAGGAGTTACCTTGAACGTATGCCACGACCATCGGATCTGGTAATTTTATTTGTTGCCTGCTGATTTCTTTGGACAGGAGGATGAGCCGATGAGGGAGAAAAGGAAAGGAAGAGTATGATACCTTCCCCACTACATTTTCAGATCAAATGGGTCTTGTAATGAGGTCACCTCCTATCGAGGAGGTACGGTTGGGTTTAAATTTTTACCCCCCCATGTAATTCCTTCCCCCCTAAATTTTTAGCATGGGCAATGGACATGGACACGAGGATGCTAAATTCCCATTGCTAGCTAGTGTAAAATTTAGTTTATACATACGTAATCATAGGATCATGAACTTCATGATAATCACACAATAATATATGCAAGAGTAGTTAAACGGAATACCTGGTAGCGCTATCCATTGTACTTTACCGATCGTCTGGTAGCAGCAGTAATACCTTGTGGAGTTCTCGGTATCTCTCTCTTGGCCTTCTACGTAAAGAGTTGTCAATTCGGTGAACCCTATACTGATGGCTATAGTGTTCCTTTTATAGGCAGAGAGAGGAACCAAGTTCCTAAGGTTTTAGATTAGTCTTCAGATCTCGACCGTCCATCAAAGAAGAGCATAATATGGAACGAGGAAATTGAACAATCACCCCTCCTTTTGATGGGCCTTCGCAATCACCCTTGCAGGGTTAAATATTAAGTTGACAAACTTCTAGAAGGAATCTGATTAATCATAATCCCTTTAATACCCCTGTATATATTTAAAAGTAAAAAGACATGTTGTTTTCAGATCTAAAAATACTCTCTCTCGCTCGTTTCTCTCCTTCTTCTTCTCCGGCCACGACCACCGCCGTTTGGTCTCTTTTCTCCACCGCCATCTTTCACTTCACCACCACCGCCTTCTTTCACTTCACCACCACTAGCATCATCATCGTTTGTTTTTTTTTGTTCTTCGTCTATTGCTCTCGATCGCACTCGACAAAACTTTCAGATCTGAGAATTCCCTTCATTGGATCTGGTTTACATATGCAACGGATTTCAATTCTTATCTTAATCGAATTGCAAGGTAGGTTTTCGTAAGTTTTAATTTCGATTTGATTAGATTTTGAATTGTTAATACTTAGGTTTACATAGTTTTTGAGATGACAGTGAATTCATTTTTAATAGTTTGATTTGTATAAAGTAATTGGAATTATTTTGTAGCAAACATTATTAGTGGTTGGTATATCCAATCTCTGTAAAATTCGTTGAGGATGATGGTGGTAGATTTTCGATAACAACAACAGGCATGATTTGGTGAGTATTTTTTTTTTTTAAATAACGTTGTTGGTGATGATTTTCGTAATTGGTTTCATTTTGATTTTAATTTTGATTTTCTGGTAATTGTGGTGGTTAATAGGAATCTGATTATGTTGGTGGTGGACCTGTATGTGAATCTGATGTTAATGGCGGCGGCGGTAGTGTTCGTTAAAACCAAAATCTGAATCTAATAATGATGTTGGTGGTTGTGGTGTTGGTGGTGGTGATGTTTTTGTTTGATATGATGTTGGTGGTAGTGGTGGTGGTGGGTTAAGTATGACTTCGTTGTTGGATCAGGCGCAACCAGGTTTTCTCTTTATCTTTTTGGTTTGATAATGGTTTCTGTTATAAATTTTGTGAAGCATATAACATATCACCACGTGCAGTTTGTTTATGCATATAAAAAGTCGGTTAAGGTTTGTTTATGCATCTATTGCAAACTTTTGTTGTTAGGAAGTTGAGATAGTTGTGCAGTTTGGTCGTTATGGAATAGGTCTACTGAACTTGTAACTCCATTTCCTGCCCTTGCTATGCATCAGTATCTTTTTCTTTTACTGGTTCTTGTATGTTCATCGAGAGCAACAAGTAATCTGTAGATTGGATATGTTTTGTCAATTGTGCAAGTCATGTTTTCTAAGATCCGTCATCCTTCACTAATTTGGGTCAAAGTAAGATTCTCATATTAGAGATTAGAGACTTCTCAGTGGGGAGTACCAGTACGATGCAGGAGCACCCCCCTTGTGACTGGGTCACTTGAGTCTTCTCACTTAATCCCTGGGCTATGTAGTGAAGCGATGAATATGGCTTTTCCATCAATCATGGCTTTTGAGAGAGATGATCCAGTCTCCCTTTCACCACTACGCTTTTTTCTGTGAATTGCTTAGTTGGATTTCCTCAATATAATTCGTTATCCTGTTTTTATACTCCACAACCACAAGTGCTTTTCTTTAGTCAGTATACTCAATAGAGTAACCTATGGTGACTTCTATCATTGCTTTGGTTTTTTCTTTTGTCAAGCATTTTGTATCTAAGTTGATTTCTTTCCGATGCAGGTTCCTGAAGATAATGTTATCATAGTTCGTAAAAGTTCTGTCTCTGCTCATGCATTTTCTGTTGATGTGATGTGAGTGCTCAGCTTATTTTCTCTTATTGATGCTTCCTAGAATCATATAACATGTTACCACTTAGGGTTGATGTATTAGTTGTTTATGCATCTATTTTGTTGTTATCAAACTGAGATAGCTGTCAAGTTTCGTCTTTGTGACGTATTTTCGGTGAACTTATAACTCTATTTCTTACTCTTTGCTATGTATTACTATCTACTTCTTACTGTTTGGTCTGAGTGCTGCATCTATGTAGAAGTCTGCAACTGCCTTGCTTTGCATTAGCAGAAACCCAAGTCCTTTAGGGATGAACCTATCTTATTCTGAGTGCTGCATCTATGCAGAAGTCTGCAACTGCCTTGCTTGGCATTAGCAGAAACCCAGGGATGAACCATATATATTTTTAATATTTGCTTTAGTAATATTAGAACTGTATGGTGATACAGCAGATTTCGGATGCACATTGTACTTTTGTTATTTGCATTAAGGAAATTGAAGATGTATAAACCCTTGCATTACTTTTGTTTTGATCTATATATAGACGAATCTGTGGTGCAATGGTAGCACAACTGACTCTATGTCAGAGGATGCGTGTTCGACTCACGCTGGGTTCACTCGTTCGTATCAACTTGTCAATTTAACACCAGATTTTTGTGTAAAGTTGTCAACTTTACACTGCACTTTGTGTAAAGTTGCCAACTTTACACAAAATCACAGTCTAGGAATTCTCCTGTCTATCAATTTTTTGTGTAAAGTTGGCAACTTTACACTGCACTTTGTGTAAAGTTGCCAACTTTACACAAAATCACAGTCTAGGAATTCTCCTGTCTAGCAACTTTTTGTGTAAAGTTGCCAACTTTACACAAAATCACAGTCTAGGAATTCTCCTGTCTAGCAATTTTTGTGTAAAGTTGCCAACTTGACACTAAGTTTTTACTGGTGGTGGAAGTGGTGGTGGTGGAGATGGTTTGGTGGTGGCGGCGGTATAATGGTGGTGGTGGCGGCGGTATAATGGTGGTAGTGGTGGTGGTAGGAGGTGTTGGTAGTGCGGAAGTGGTGGTGGCAATGAGATGGTGGTGGCGGAGGTGGTTGTAGAAGGTGGTTGGGGTGGTTGTGGTGGTGGAGGTTGTGTTGGTGGTGGCAATGGAAATGACGATGGCGCATTGGTGGTGGCAGAGATGATTGTGGCGTCGTGGTGGCAGCGATGAGATGATGATGGTAGTGGTGGTGGTAGTGGTGGTGAGGTGGTGGTGGTGGTTGAGGTGGTGGTAGAAGGTAATTCGGTGGTGGTTTTGGTGGCGGAGGTTGTGTTTGTGGTGGTGGAGGTTGTGTTGACGGTGGAGGCTGAAAAGAAACTGAATTAATGAGTATTAATTGGGTACACTTATAGTAGGGTATTATAGTAATGTTATAAGCTTAAAAAACAAGGAGGGGTGATTATAAAAGTAGGGAGGGGTGATTATGAAGGGGTGAATTTTTAGGGGCGTTTAATTAATCTTCCCAATATGGAACTAACTCCTTTAGCAAACCCAATTAATTTAGCAACATCTAGATTAGCCCATAGTTATCACATGGGCCCAATAAGATAATTTCATCTAATGAAATTATCTTACAGCTAGCTGCTAGCGGTGTAAAAAGGACTCCATGAGGTGTTGAGCCCGGGCCGCCTAATCGGCTAATAAAGGTCCTAAACCATGGCAAAGGACATGCTTTCCTGGCACCATCCACAATGCTTGTTGTCCTTTCTAGGGCTTGATAAATTCTAAGACAAAGTAAAAGGCTTTAGTAAAAGATTTAGTGTTTGGTGTAAAGGATGTGCATTAGCGGTTATAACGTCTTCTTTCACCTTAACAAATTATGAACCAGAAAAAGGAAAATTAAAACCAAACCACAGAATAATGGCACTTTCGCCAAAGGTAGAGGTAGAGAGAGAGAATACAGAGAATTTACAGAAATTTAACCAAATAAAAAATGGTGGATGATTGCAGACCTCTGGGTTTCTTGCTAGGATTGCCATTTGCTTTGCTTTCTTCAGTTTTGTCTCTCATTGCCCTCATTGTGTGGATTTTTGGGTAAGCCACGTTTTTCTCATTTTTTGATCAGCAATACAAACATGCGCCATTGTTTTTAGGATATAGTGTAATTGAAAATACATCAGGATTTAGGCCTTCCATTCAACTTCCGGCGGCTCGAGGCATTTACATGCGAGCTAAATTTCATACATAGTTATTTTTAAGTTTCTTTGTTGGTGAATTGCCATGAGATGAGATCCAAGACCAGAATATGAACTCATGTCATGTGGGCACACGATAAGTTGTCATGCGTAAATTATTCTTGTCACTAGTTCATTTTGGGAGCTAATTGTTGTTATATACGCTACGATGTTGTTGCAGGTCAATTGTGAGTTGCATATGCCCGTGCTGCAAGTGTTGCGTGGGATTATTGGATTTGACAATGACTATTGCTAAACTTCCTGTTGAAGTGATCAGATGGTTTATCAGTAGAATTCCTTTGTGATGGTATTTATCACTTGTTGTTCTTGTATAATCTTTCCTCTTTTTTCTTTTTATCACCCGCTTCCTGAAGAGGTGTTGATTGATTAGTTGAAGAGGGCTCATTTAGTTTCTTGTTCATCATTTTTTTCTTCCTGTAGTGTGAAATCAAAAATGTAAATTTGGCGGAATGACAGTGTATGATAGATACAACTTGATAGCGGGCTAATTTTTCTTGTTTTTTACTGATTGGAAATGAAGGACTGACTAGTATTTACGTTGTCGCTTACGTCTCAAGATCTATGCTTCACCACTTTAAACCAAAAGGGTCTCTTTTTGAATGAAAAGGCAAGTAAAAGCAGTGAGAAATTTGATTTCTACAAAGGGAAATAAAAAGGTTACAAAAACATTATAACATCTCTTCCCCCATCCTTTTTTTTTTTCATTTCCTTTTCTTTCAAATAACCTGATTCAACCAAGGTTCCTCTCTACATACACAATGTTCAATCATATTTCTTATGTGGGCTGACACTACCATCATACTCTACATATAATACTAACTTACAAGAAAAATCTTTTCTAAGACTAAATTTTTCACTCACTATAATCTGTAGAATCGGATTCCATCACTTCATCTGCATCAACATTCTCTTCATCTTCATCCTCGTCGTCTTCTTCAATTTCTACTACATTCCTATTAGTACCCACTCCATGAAGCCGATACCTTTCCTCCATGTCTGCGTCGCCTGTACCATACACGTCTCCTTCTAGTTCTTCCAAGTCTTCTTCATCTTCTTCATCAGCAATCCTTTCGTCATCAACATCTTCATCATCCTCGGGATCGCTTTCTAAGTGCTCAGATTTGCCATTGTAGATGCCACTGTAATCTGTTCGTCGCACATCATACTCACCTAGACCATTGTCATCGGACTCTCCTGACCCCTCTGCACTAATGTCATCCCCATCCATCTGTACATGTACATCATGCATTCTACTGGTCTCTTCTTCCCATCCACCTTCATCTTCCCCACCTGAGCTTCTTGGACTATAGTTGCTCTGTTTAGGAATCACTATGCTGTTCCCAAATTGACCACCAAAACCTCCCATATCCTTTATAACCACCCTCTTTTTAACTGCTGCTGATGACTTCTGTTTACTCTTGGCGGTCCATCGACCTCCTCGTTTACGCCCTCCTTTTCCACGAGCTGCTTGGCTTTTCCTTCCCAATCCTTGAACAGCTACCATCTTCTCACTCTTTCCAGCACTTTCCCTCCCAGATTCGATTCTCATGCCACTGGATCCTCTAGGCAACCTCCCACCAGCACTACCACTGCGACCACGTCCCTTTCCACGAATCATCTGTCCACGTCCAGAGGTGCTACGCCCACTCCCCATATCAAACCAATTCTCTTCTTGTAAATAGACAGCTGGCTCTGGAGTAATTGCTGGTTCGGCCACTTGGATATTTTTTATGACAGTATATTTAGACGGAAGCTTCTGTTAAGTGACGAGAACAAAATGTCAGTAGCAAAACTAAACAGCAAAAAAGCATTATTGAAAACATATGGTATGCCAGAAGATTCATTTGAAGCACCAAGGTCATTTGTAACTTTAAATGGACATCGAACAATTGATTGGGTGACAAAAATTACTGCATAAGTAAAACTACAGTTGGGTAAAAGGAAGGCCACTGCCCAACTGTATTGAAGCATCATCCGAAACTGCCAGGGGAAAGGCTGTCTTCTATTTTCCTCTACTTTGTTCTCTTTACTTATTTTTAATGTGTTTTGTCAGTGAAGCAACTACTACTATTCACCTAAAATAGTATATACTCACAATGAAGTCTCCGGATTCCTTGTCTTTTTGAGACTCTGCCTTTTGCTGCAACATGTAAGTAATGGACGCATCCAGTTCCAGAAGCCTTAATGCAACAGCGGCAGTTGTCTGTGGTACCCACGGAAGTGTAGGAACTGATCCAGAAGGAAAACCATCAGCAGCATGCACTGATGGGGCAAAGCTACCCAACAGCTCCTTGGTCGTCTCGAAGCTTGATGATAAACAATCCTTTTTAATGGCATCCTCAAGAAGAGTAAGAATCTGCATCAGACATCCAATTAGAAAGTTGATTACTTCCACAGATGAGCATTTCTCACACAACGGAGTAAGCGAAATAAATTTTGAGATAGTAATACATAAACTAGCGTGTAGCCACTGAAATCTCGATACGAACATAGTCTTGACTCTTGATACAAGAAACAAACATTATCTCGAAACGAATATCTTGATATATCAAAGAGACCGCTATTACGTTCAATAAGCTAACATTTTCTGCTTTAGCATGCTGGTATGTAAAAGAAGCACTTAAAATTGAACTACAAGCAGGACGGGCATTTTGCTCATTAACTTACTTTATATACTATGTGCGACCAGGATAATTCTCTATAAATTGAATTCTCTGTGACTTAAAAGAATGAAATATTTGGCTTACATCCCTGTATCGGCACACAGCACTATGCTAAGTACGACAGAACAGAACGAAGCACCAACACACTAGCAGAATTGAACTTTCCAGGTTTAACATGTGGCTTCTAATAATCTGACTAAGAAACTGATATGGTATGTGCTTCCATAAAAATCCTTGTATGTTCTCTCTAGCAGCTCAGATAATAAATAGGACACTTAACAACGATGCCTACCAATATAAATAAATAAGATTTCCTACTAGATAACAGGATCCAATGCCTAGCATGAATACCAAGAATTAGCGGGAAACAAGAAAATCAAATCAATCATCTTTAATGCGACCAATTCAAGACAATAGTGACAAAGCCCGTCCACTAATAAGGTCCGTTAGATAATAGTGACAAAGCCCATCCACTGATAAAAAGGCACGCAGTAAAGCATTTGTACAAAACAAGGCTAGTTCAAATGAGGCATAACCAATGTCCAAGCCAATCCAGAACGGCAAAACAATATAAAGGGGGGAAAAAATAACAAAAACCTGAAGACAAAGCAATATAAAGGAAAAAAAATATAACAAAAACCTGAAGAAGATCCTCTGCCGAGGATGATGATTGCAATCTCAAACCCCAGGAATTACGATTATCCTCCGTCCAGAGAGGCTGAATAGCTTCTGGTGGAATAGATACCTGAAATTTGAACAGTTACACGTGTGAATGACAATTATTTTTGAAAAAATGAAAACGACAAAAAAACTCGCTAGATTCATAGACTTGGTCACAAATTATATCAATATCTAGCCTTTAAAAAAAGGCCTAAAACATATGCTCACCTCAGTTACAGCTAATTGTGCCTTGAGCAATCTGATTCTTGCAGGAAGAGAAGTTCCCGGATCACGGTTGTTCCAATCAGAATCCAGCCTGGGCTTCTCTTCACATTGATTATCAGAGTGACAAGACTTAAGACTATTCGATGAATTTCCGAATATCCTATGACAAACAGGACATCGGTTATCTTTGGAAGAGTACGAATCGAGGCAGAAATCACAAGTGACAAGAAGCTCCGAGCATCTTTTCTTCCCATACTTTAAGGCACACATTGCTGAAGGATTAAAGCATTCTTTCCACATCCACCTCTGTAAATCTTGATACCTTTTTAAGGCAGCAGTTTTCTCAGTTTCATTCCTTCCAAGATCAATTTTGAACGATGATGACTGGAGCACTGTGTCAGAACTAAGAGCAGTACTACTAGGACTTTCATTTCCTGCAGAACGATCAGGACTTGAAACTATTTCAGAAACTTCAGTTTTAACTCCATCTTCAGATGGGTCCACATGGTTCTTGAAGTTTGAATTCCTTCTAACGGCATCTTTGAATGATACCTCGACTTTTTGCAACATTGAGTGCAAATGTGATTCCCTAATCCCACGTATATCAAGAGATGACAAAAGAGTATCAAAGGCCTGCAAATGAGATTATAATGCATTAATTATGCAATACCATGAAGGGATTAAGAACACAGAATGCATAAAAGAGTTGTAGCATATAAAACAAAAATTCTTCTGATGATGTACCATGAACCGTGAAGAATCGAGGCCACAGCAATCAGAACTCAAATTCTAACCGAATGTTAGTAAATAATACTTCTCCTAATGTTAAATGAGAAGTTCAAATGACATGACCAGCCCCCAAGACTCTACAGCAAAGACTTTTCACAGCAAAATTTGTAAATCAACTCGTGATAAATTAATACCTCTTCTGTGTCTATAAGCCTCCAGCAGCCACCTTGAGATTCGTAAAAGATCCTACCACTGCCAGGATCATTTCTAGTAGCAGATGTGACAAACTGCCAGTACCGATTACGCTTACGATCTTGACCAAGGGGCAAAGACCTGTATACATACATCTCCTCTGCTCTTTGACCAATGTAAGACTTGTATTGTGACCGCGATTTTTCTGCAGCAGCATATGCATGTTGCTGCTGATAATTTTCTGGGGTTACATTGCACTCCGCGGACAAGTTATTAAGATAAATTTGGGCATTGCTCGAATCATAAATTGGTTCTTCTTTGAGAGAGGGGTTCATGGATGCCTCATTGTTCTTGTTGTCAACAAATGGACTTTGACTGCCATCCACTACAGAACTCATTGCATTTAGCTCAGTCTTGGTTCCCATAAAAGACAAACTTTGAGGCTTTGGAATGCACTCTTCTTTCATCCGCCTCTTATCCAGTTGCGCCTCCGCCCACATTT
Source organism: Papaver nudicaule (assembly GCA_023529015.1). Classification (NCBI taxonomy): domain Eukaryota; kingdom Viridiplantae; phylum Streptophyta; class Magnoliopsida; order Ranunculales; family Papaveraceae; genus Papaver; species Papaver nudicaule. The sequence continues at coordinate 13,970 of JAJJMA010140223.1, forward strand.
GCTTCTTGAGAGCATTTGCAGCTTCCAACCGTTCCTGCAAAACTCACATCATCAGACCAGAATATACAGGTGGGATAGAAAGGGGTGGAAGGGAAGGAATATATAATCATCAACGAACATGGAAAATGCATCAAATACTACCTCTAGTATGACACGGACTGAATTTCCTTCAATCGCAACACCAATTAAGGCAACCAGGGCATTAAGACGCTCCTCAACAGTAAGGTCAGCATATTCACCTTCCATCAACCCTTGCACCCATGGCTCACCAGTGTTGCTCTCATCAACCTCTGTATCCTCAAGATCATTAGCGCTTGCACCATTGCTGTTCTGAGCAAGATCAGCAGATTGACCAACAAGAGCACCTGAATTGTTTATTTCGCGAGATCCTTCTAAAGGAGCGCTTCCAAGCCCACTTTGTAGAATTTCTCCAACTTCATTGCAAACATTTTCCCTCTTTCCAATTTTCAAACAAGCTACTGATTTATCAGTTACTATTGCAGCTGGGTGGTGATCCTCCTTCTGACTAGAGGTCATATCTATGTCATCAACCTCAGGATCCTCAGCAACATCACACTCAGAATCATCATCAGCTTCTTCTACATCCTTCCCTACTTCTTCACAATCCGAAAGCCCGTTAGCAAATATTTGTATTTTTTCCCTGGCGGCAGAGAGTATTGCATCGGCATCATTCGGATCCTTCCTGAAAGCAGCCCGAACACAATATGTCGAAGGAGCGGTTCGTTCAAAAAGGTGTGAATCCCTTGATAATGCAGCCGCAATAGATGCCTCAGGGGTCTTGCTTGTTGTAAGGTCCCGTAATCCAGATTTCTTGGAGCAAACAGATACAAATTTAGAAAAAAGGGAAACTGATAATCTAAAAATAACTAACCCCAGACAACATTTGGAATCTAGCACCAGCGAACAGTTACCTGAATCTTGTCAGCAACTTCCAGTATTGATAGCCCCCTGCTACCCTCGAGAGAAAGAACATGGAATGCTGCGAATTTTACAGTTCCTGGAGTTAACCTATGCCTGGATCTGCGTGGTTGAGACAAACCCTTTTCTTGCATCACAGCAGCAGCAGCACTTACAGCTGCTGCGCCGTTGCGTAAAGTAGAAACTATATCTTCACAATCGTGACCCTGCACAACCAATAAACACTATTAAGTGCAAAAGCATAATACGTATGAAAGAGAGAGCACACGCAAACTTTAAAAAATACAGTAAGAAGGAAAAGAGGGGAACGGCAACATCCCTAGAAGAAATGCAGGTGCATTACCTCATTGTCATCGCGAAAAAATGATTGTTCTAGACTCCTTTTCTTCAATTGAGGTCCAAACCCAGCGGACAATGCAAACTGACGCAAAACTTCCGGCCATGTCAATGGATTCAAGTGCTGTTGCCAGCTGCGTATATCAAATCCCCAAGCATAAGCCTGTCACAAAGAGCAGGCACGTAAGTTAAGTGATACATACAAGGAAAAGAGAGCAGAAAGCAGATGAACAGTATAAGTTACCCCTTCAACGATCTGTGGATGTCCACCACCAGGGTTTGCAGAACTATTTTGATTTGCGCTCAGTCCCATGGAGGGAGTCCTGGCAACATCTTCAATATCTTTAACAATAGACCTCAAAAGAGCAACATGTATCTCACCTAACAACCTTGGATCCTGAAATTGCAAAGGCGGTAAGTTAAACGATAGGGAGAAATTTACACATGTGAAAGCAGATAGAAAGACTAAAAAACAATCTTAACACAAACTATCCCACAAAACTTACATAATCATGAAAAGCTTGGACAAACTCATCAAGAGTAAAAGGCCAAAGCTCAAGAACATCTGCGAAAGTAATTAAGAACCTCCAAACCTGCACAAAGCCCACAAAACCTTAAAGAAGCAACATTTACTCTAAAAAGAAACTACCAATTATGCGGAAAAAAAGGTCTGTATAGGAACAAAAAGGTATGTCTCTTCCCACTAAAAAGCACTAGTAAATCTGGAAAAAAATTGGAAAAAATATGCAAATCAGTATCACCAAGACATACCATGAGAAGGTTCCCCACAGTCTCCTCTGAATCCCTCCACGGTTGGATATTGAAAGGCCTGCTTAGTTGCACGGACTTGGGAGGGAATGTAACCAACATATCTAAAAGAAAAAGGAAACTTTATTGTTACAGCTGTTCAAAAGATAAGATGGGCCGGACAAACTCGATCGAAAAAAACAAAAAACCTGTTTGTTAATATCATCAATCAGAAGGTAAAAAGTATCTATAACATGTCGGTGACTGCCTACTGCTTCAAGTTGACCCTTAGTGTTCATAAGAGGGTTACACCAAGGCAGATTCTACACATGTTCCCACTGTTGCCTTTGTGACTCTTGCCAAATGCCTTCACATTTATGAGAATATCCTATATAACTTATTCAGCACAGCAAAGCATCGAATTGGCTAATTTGGCATGAACAATGGAACTCTAGTTTAGGAGTACTTCTAAACCTCTAACTCACCGACATGTTATAGATACTTTCTAATACGTTAGAGAACATTGGACAGTAGACCAGCAGCCATATATCTTTAATGTCCATATGAACCGATTTCATTGCAACAAACAGACTAGGAAAAAGAGGCATATTCTTTAGCAATATATACCTTTGAAGAGGTGCAGATTTTCCAGAGTATCACTGTCAAGAGATATTATGGAAGGCAAACCCTTGCTTGATGCAGCTATCTCCATAAGCTCCAGGCGCTCATCTTCGATGAGCTCCATAGATTCTTTAGCTAGTCGACGAGCGGTAGCTCTCTCATTAGCAGCCTTTTGCCTTGCTGCCTCTTTCTCTCTACGTTGCTCTTCTTTCTGCCTCATTTTTTCAGCCTGAATAAAGAAGAGTAATGCTTTATATACCTAATTTTATTAAAACAATATTTAACTTCTAATTCAGCATAACCACTTACTCTCAGGTTTTCTTTTTGCATAAACCTCTCCCTTCTCTCAAGTTCACGCTTTTGCTCTCGCTGGAATCTCTCCTCTTCTCGCAGCTTTTCACGCATCAACCTCTCTTCTTCTTTACGTCTTTCACGGTCATGCTTTTCCATTTCTCGGCGCATTTGCTCTTCTCTCTACACGAGTATATAGTTAAGAAAGATGTAACCAAAAAAGTGTCAGATTAAAACAAACAAAAGTTTTTAAGAAGTAAAATGTGCGAGTGCTGAGAGAAACACCTTTCTCCTTAAAATATCTTGTTTCTCTAGCTCTTTCCGAATTCGTTTCTCGTGAGCTTCAACTTCCCTTGCTATTCTTGCTTCATCATTCTGCGCAAACTAAATGCATAAAAGTTAATCTTTTGCTCGGAAGGAAAAAGGATTCGCTAAAAAGTTGGGGTAATAAAGGATACCTTGCGTTTCCTCTCGAGACGGGCAGCTTCATCTTCATTAGAAATGCGCCTGTCACATAACAGAAGTGGATTTTCTAATCCAACCTGCACATCCATCCTATCGTACTCTCCTAAAGCATGACTCTGCCTTCCTTGCTGAGACTGAAGACTAGCACTAGTCCCTTGACCTCCAGCTGATAATGATGAAGCCCTGCCACTATGACCATCATGTTGTGAACCATAAAAATGTGACGGGTCAGCCCTTTCATATGTATCAGATCTAACACTGGGCTGCTCGGGAAGAAACTGGTATTCCTGCAAGGCCCTCGGAGCAGACTGTGGGTGAACCATATTAGACAACTTTCTTTTGCCACCAGATGAACCAGGTAGAAAACAGTGTTCTTTGTTGGGCAAGACTGACAATGTCTGCAAGAAATAATATTAATATCAGTACTCCCACAGATTCCCTATTTCCGACTTTCGCTTTACTAAATAGATAAAGATGCATAAATCCAACAGCTGTTTAGTGTTTTCTATAATATCATAGAATTAATCTTGAAGAGGTGATGAACCCAGCTAATAAACAGAAACATGAAGTTCACAGTACAAATTTCGAGGATTAACAAATAGCTGTATATTTGCACTAAACTGTAGTACTGCAAACACTTTGTTGTTAGCTTATTGATGGCAGTAGCAGTAGCTTATGATCAATACTGCATACCCATGAAAGGTGCAAAAAGCCTTAGATAACTAGGCATGTCAACAGTTTACAATTTAAAGCAAATGAAAGTCATATTAAGAAATTCCGGTAATGATAATCCACAAACATTTCCATTTTCTAACTGTGGATAGTGATTATCCACAAACATACCCAATGGGCTGCACCTTGAACCTTATCCCTGAGATTAGAATCTCCAGACCATGAAATCAAAATGTTACTTTCAGAGTGGAAATCACAAACCTTGTTCGATTTAGTATCATGCCGGTCGTACATTTTGCCATCAAAAGGCCTACCAGCTTGCTTTTGCTGCATCACTGCAACATAAAGACCGACAGAAAGTTAGAGATAGATAGCTCCAAAAAAAAAAAGCTGTGCAGCACTGATGCAATTGATGGAACATGCAGTTTTGTGCTCATAAGCCAATTCACGTGATTTTAGTGCCCATAAGCCAATTAACGTGATTTAAATGAACGGGTAAAATACTTGATTGTTAACTTAAACAGCAGCAAAATTCATTGAGGGCAGGTGCAAATACAACATTTCTAAACACTCTAAAGCACAATTCTGTTACGCAATTTCTTCGGACAGACCCTTAAACTCTCAATATGCAATTTCTTCGGACAGACCCTTAAACTCTCAATATGCAATTTCTTTGAACAGACCCTTTAACTCTCAATAGTCTTGATAAGCAGCAAAATAGATAAAAGGTAAAAAAAATAATACCAATAGGCGCGCCAAAGGCACCAGGAGGCAACGGATCAAATTCCATTCCAAGAATGGGTCCGTCCTCTCTTAGTGCCTCTCCCAACTGCGACTCCACAAATGCAATCGCCCTCAACTCTGCTATAGCCTGAGGCGGCTCGTGATACCTTTTAGCCATGACCAAAGTATTATCAGCTCCACCCCTTGAAACAGTAGAACGACCACCACCACTACCGCCAACTTTTCGATGCTCATAATGACTTGACCCTGAACCTGACCCAGACCCAGGGTCGTTTCCGTGGTCACCACCAAGCATCATCATGTCATCCATCCCTTGTCCAGATGTTGAGGCTGTTAAATGCATATTATCCTTCCTAGGCTTCTTCTCTGGTGCTACTTTCCTATCTTTCAACCTTCTATGACAAAACCACATCTGCAATTGCCGATCCGTTAGGTCTAACTTGACAGATAACTCTTGTCTGATTGCCTCTGATGGATATGCCTCCACTATTAACACAGTTTCAAACAAAACCACCATTAGAAACTAAAACAAACAAAAATCACCATTAAAACTAAAACAAAATCAATACCTAACGAAATCGAAATCGAAAAAAAAAAAACACAATTCGATTAAGTAAAACTTACAAGCATAGGTTTTCTCCAGAAGTTCTAACTGCATAGGAGTTTTCATCTTCCTTTTGGACTTGGAATCTCCTCCTTCTCCACCACCACCACCACTACTACCTTCAGGCGGCTTCTTCCTCTCCCCGTCGGGTGTAAACTCCATTATCAAAGATCAAACAGAAACCGAAAATCAACAGAGGCGCGAAGATCTATAAACGAGAGGACGGTGAAAGAGGAATTAGGGTTCCAAAACGCAGATGAGACGGTTAGGGTTAAGAGATTTTTATTTGGGAAATTGAAAACCAAAAAAGGAGAAAACGAATTGATTAGAAATCTGTGTGTCCAAAGAAAAAAGTGTGTGTTATTAAAGAGATGTGCGGTGAGATTTGTTAAGAGGAATTAAATAAAAAATAAAATAGATTTTTAGATATTTGAGAGAGAATGGAGAGAATTTTAGAATTAGGAATTTAGATAGATAGAAAGAAAGAAATAGTTGGCGTCAGAGGAAAAGAGAAAAAATAAAGAAATAAACTACTACTAAGTTTTAAGTTAGTAGTAAAGAAGAGAGATTTTGAGGACGAACCCTGAATGAAGTGAGAACCCTAAAGACTTAGAGATAGAATTAAAGACTTTGTTTTTGTGATGATCTATAGGAGAGAGGAGGAGACTTGGACATTCATCAATAACAACAACAATAACACAAAGAACAGTCCCTCTACTTTTTTTTTCTTTTTTTTTCTTTTCTTTGATGTTGTTGTTGTTGTTATTAATTCTTGCATACTAGGAGTAATCTCGAAATTGATTCTTTCAATTGGTGTTGCTACAAATTCAATTACTATCATTTTTTTTTGTGCTTGTGTAAAAAAAAAAATATACAATAGAACCTTTTTGTGTTTTTGTGTTATGCTGCTGCTTAAAAAAATCCAACGCTGATTGATGAATCGAGAAAAAGAATCAAAGTGTTGATCAGTGGTGTTGGATTTTAGAAACAAAATCATTTCTTTTTTGTTTCTCTCTCTTTCTAACTTTTTAATAAGAAGGTAAAAATATGCGAAGCATAGGATGAGATGAGTTGTTGGTTTGGTGTTCTGACTTTGTTCGTCCGTTCTTCTCTCAAACGTTTTTCATTTTCCCTCAAACAATCTTAATTAATCGAAGACCCTCGTTTCGCGGTTTGTGTTTTTCTTTCGGCACCAAGAACATCCGTGATCCGACTTTCAGTTTCTATTGCGTAACGGTCTAGTGGGTCCCACTTTTCGATTTCTAATGTACAGCGGCCCTTGGTTAGCCGACATGCAAACCTAGACTCTCATATTTTTTGGGTTATAATGTTTGTGATATAGGGCATATGCTCCCATTCGGGACGAATTTTTTATGAAAGAGAGGTCATATGATACGCAAAACGGTTACATATGGTTTAGTGTTACAGATGATAATATCGTGACAGCATATAGAAATGAAAGAATCGACTTGCAAGATGACCAAACAAGTAAAACCCTAACACTTAAGATGTTAGACTTGAACACCAAAAGATGAACCCAACTACCTAAACACCACATTGAGGCATGGTGCGAAGACCGTTAAGTCTTCAGAACGGACAACCCAAAAGAGAGGCCCAAACGTATAACAAGAACCGAAAGCCAGCAAACTTGAAGCTCCAAAAACTGTGTAATCTTAACCAACCCAAAAAAACGCGTGTTTGTAACAACCTGAAACCAGCCAACCATGTGCACCATCCAAGGTGGAGTACAAATGAACTATCAGAGCTGGATCCGCACTCTGATAGTTCAATCCCAACTCGATCATTGCTTGTGCGAGAGCTGGTTCATACCAGGCAGTCGCATTCCTGATGAGAGCACATTCACTGCCGTTTCTTCATCTTCATGCAATTCTTCAATAATGTTCAACCTGTCAGAAGCCGAGCAGAAGGGTCTCTTTGATCTTGCCTTACGTATTCCTGGAACTGGAAAATTAGGATCTTGTTGATGAATGAGGCTACTGGAGCTTTCACCAAGTTGCGATTGTTGTTGTTCAATTTTCCTTGTTTTTGCTGGTGGAGACAGGAGTACAACATCTGAGTTTCTTGTTCTTCTTGTATAGGTGATGATGTCAGATGTTGCTTGATCATTGAAGTTGAGACGGAATTGTGATTATCAGCAACGTATGAATTAGTTGTTACAGTAACAGGTGCAATGATGGTGGTATCTTGTATGTTCTTTGGTTGTATTGGTCTTGCTGGTGATGGAGGAATCAGTTCTCCGATCAGCTGGTTTTTGAAGCCTTCCTTGTGACTGTAATTGACCACCACTGAAGTACACCCTTAACCATGGATACCTTTCAAAAAATATGAGCATCTTCGAAGTTATTAAGATAATCCATAATGTTGCCAATATAATCCTTCAGATAATCGTGGAAGATTTCCCAATTTAGGATCTGAGAGATAGTCCAATTGTGTGGGTTATAGTGCAGGCTTAGGATTATAGTCCAAATGTTTGCGGTTCGGGTCATGAGAAGCCCATTGAGAAGGATCCGCATCCGGCAGATACTTGTTAGATACTACATGGGCAGCCCCAAAGCTTGATCAAGGCACCCCTGTCAGGATTGCATCAGTAGTCAGTTTGTTATTGAATTTTTCCTCCCTTTGCTTCTTCAATCTATTCAACACTTCGGCCTAGCCTCAACCTCTCGTGCGCCTTCGGCGCCAGGGGACATTAAAATTTGTCTGCCTTTGGCACTGGGGAATTGTAGGATCTGCCCGCTCAGGGGATTTTCTAGGTAGACATTTCAGAAGTACTAAAAATGATTGTTTATACTTTTGAAATTTGTAGAAGACTTTGAAAATTAGTGAAAATGAAACCGGTATTGACTCATAGTAAAAGTTACGGTCAATTCCTATGCCCATGCTTATTTTAGCCTAGGCTTATTAACATTTGAGCCAGGCTTCCTACGACACTCCAATTCTTATTGTACAAATCTTCACGGCCTTTTCCTACATGTATCTCTTATGGTGGATTCGTATCCCTGCAATCGGTTTGGGTAAACGAATTCAAAGCCCATATTACACGAACAAATGAACTACTAAAAATTGTTATAAAATTATTTTATTTTTGCTGACTTAAAATTTTTATTTTTTCCAACTATCACACAAAAAAGATGGTAATCAAACTAAAGTTGAAAGTAAGCTAGCCACCTACATTGTTGGCAAAAAAAGTAGAATGTTCCAGTTGAAATCTAACGATTCTTCGTGTATTTATTGGAGGGAACAACAACAACTGGTTTTAGATTCCCCTCTCTTCCTCGATAGGAACTGGTTTTAGGATACGACATAGAGTGCTAAAATAATACAAAGTCAGGGTATTCCATATTTAAATTTACAATCTTGAGCGCTCTCAAACTCCAGCAGCATCGCATGCAGAACAAATCATCGGCAAAAATGGCTAAACATTTAAGATTTCTCTCAAGGTAGACCTGAACGTTTATCTACTTGAGTTTAACTACACGTGTGCATTTTTTATATATTCAAAAAATTAGTTGTTAGCATTCTTATTCGCAAGATATATTTCTCACCTCATGAGATAGGCAATGGTATGATACATAAATCCGTTAAGCACGAAGAAAGAAAAGAAAACACTCCACCTGTTGAGAAATCCTGATGCATTTAATGTTCTAAATGCAGAACTAAGAGATTTGCATACTTAGAAACGAAGATTTAACCTATGAAGAGATAACGATGTTGCTCTGTTGTCGTTAGGACAAACATGATGTTAACCACTGACGGTTTCCATCGTCCTACATCTCAAGTGCTGCAAGTTCATTTATATATTTCTCGATCAAATCAGACAGGCGTAACAGTACCCTTCATTTTTTCATGTTAAGGAAAACAACAATGTAAACAATTAAAAACAATCTAATTGTGCCATTTAAGGGAGCATAAAGATGACCTTCAAGACATCACATCTTCTTCTGACCGAAAATGGAAAACCTACTAATCAAACTCAAATAAGACCAAAAAGCAATTTAATGAAATTAACATAAGATATACATTGTTAAGAAACTGTTTGATTAAAACGAACTAAATTAAAGTTTGACTAACAGTTACCGAACCATTTAAGTCGAATGATTCGAGTAATCAAGAGTATTAACTAAATTAGAAAATAATTTTCTTTCCACCGGCCACCATTTCTTTGTTAACCTAATCCTCCTACCTGCAAATCAAGTAAAAGATTATAGAGAAAATAATTGGAACTGATATACACTTTTGATGTCTCTAACCGATTCTTCTATAACACAAAGTGTTGATGATTAAAAAGAAGAAACCAAAAAACTTACTGATCCTTATAAGTCATAACCACCCACTGAACGTTTAACCATAGTTTGTAATGCATAGGCACGATGTTGGGTTTTCACTGTTAGCACTTCCCGCAGAAGCCTCACTAGTGGAGAATGGCTTGGTTGAGTCTGACTACTGCTTAGATGAAAGTCTGCCTTGGTCTGTATTAGTTATAGGGCTGCCATAGTCAGTTGTATTTTGAGGAAATATATAAAGTTAGCCGGAGTCTGTTGTTTCTATAGGGTTATATTAGTAAAAACAAGGCCTAATCCATGGACTTTACAAAAGTCTGCCAAGGAGCTTTTTTATTTTTCTTTATTTTATCTACCCTATAAAAAAAATTATCTCTTTCTGCGTTTTTTTTTTATCTTTTCCATTCTCTCTCTCGTTTCTACAGAAACTCATCTCCCACCCAGATCTAGAAACTGAGAAAAAAAATGTCTCGCCATCAAAACTAAAATAAACTCATTATCTTCGAGACGCGACCCGATCGAAGCTTGAAATTACTAGTGTTGTTCATGTTAATTTTCCTTTACAAAAGCAGTTTATCTGTTTCATATTCCTATTTTGATTTTGATCTTGCATTAGGTTTTTTACGATTTTTAAAGGGTTCTCTGATGATGAATTATGTGTTGTTGTTTGAGTTTGGGTGGTGTACATGAAGTTTTGGTCAGCAAACCCTCATCAACAGAAGAGATCTTCTGTTGAATTTTCAATTTGATTTTTTTGAATTTTTTAGCATTTAATCTCGTCTGTGCTGTGGTTAGATTGGGTTTTTTTTTTTTGAATTTTTCTTAAACACTGAGTTATTACTTGGGTTCATGGGTTTCTTTTTCTTCTTCGATCTGCTACTAGAAGAGGCATGCATCTTCATCTAACTATACTTGGTAAAAGACAATATATATGGGTTTTGGTTATTATCAGAGCTTGTAAGTTGAATTTATTTTATTTTGAGTGTGTTTGTTTGATTATTACTTATGGGTTTTGGTTATTATCGTGTTTTAGGGTCTGGGTTTTTGTTTAGTTGCACTGATTCTTAGTTTACAGTTGGAAATTGATGATTTATATTAGGATTACGGGTATGATTGTTATGAGACTTGAGTAAGTGAAGTGATTTTGATTTTTAAGAATTTTAGAGTAAAAAGTTCATTCATTTCATCCTTGCACTGCACCAGATTTGTGTTCATGGGCTTCTTTCTGTTCCTTTGTGTGTTAGCCTGAAAATAGGCTTCCCGTACCTTTCTTGGCATTTAAACTTTATTTACATACAGGTCCCAGTAAATCTTGTCATTGATCACTCCGTTCAGGTTGATGTGACAAGATCAGCAATGCCTTGAAGGATACATGGAGATTGAATCACAATGGAACAAGAATAGATTTGCCTCATATCTACAATTGGACCTCGATGATGTCGAGCCCTGTGTTTCAGGACCAAAAAGTATTTGTATCACTAGCCTACTTTTCATGTCCACTCTCCAATTTTTTATGCTTATAGGAAATTTGAATGATCTCCAATGGCAGATATTATTTATAACTTTGATTGCATACTTTGTGTTACCTACACATATCAGTTCAGTAGTGACTCTCTATGCAGAAAGGAAGCTTAGTGTTGTTGCTGGCTCCCTGATTGGGTTGCTCAGGTATATGGCGAACTAGCTTACATAGTATATTGGAAATATCTTTTGGATTACTTTGCCTATCATTGCCATATGTGCATTTCTTTCATTCCTTTATCTGCATTTTTCTTTTCTTTTTTTTACTGGTAGTCTGCAAGCCTGCAGCAGTCCAACCTATGTAACTTGACACATACTTGTAAAGATGATTATTCTGTATATAGCATACAGAATGTATCCAACATTCCAACCTATGTAACTTGATACATACTTGTAAAGATGATGTATCTAGCATACATAAAGTAGTTCTCAGTAGTCTTGATTATAAATATTTGGAGAAAGTAATACTTCATGTTCACATATCTAATTCTTTACGTTTACTTTCATAAGGTGCTGGGATTCCTAAAGAACTTGCTTTTACAATTGGTATAACTGTGGACCAGAGGTGTAGAAACAAGTCTATGGAATTTGGAAGGGCTCTGAACCAGTGTCCAGCGATTACAAGGCCAAGCTTGTTGTTTTCTGAAGCTTGTTGTTTTGTACTTTTAGGTAGACAATGGGCTCGTCTTTTGCAACTTCAACAAGAATCCTTGGGTGTTTACAAGAGAAAAGATGGAAAGGCTTCTATATACAAGGCTGATTTGCATAAGT
>JAJJMA010140242.1:0-11963 GCA_023529015.1 Papaver nudicaule
TTTATTGGTTCCTTTATGCCAAAGTTGAGGACCTGATAATGTGACCAGAGAAAGAGGGTGTCATTTCCACTATTTCTTTATTTTTTGGTTAGTCAATTTTGAGAATTTTAAAGGTCAAGTAGTTGCTTCTATTAGGTGGAAATAAGAAGTAGTGAATTAATGTTTCCGGAAATGATTTGGAGTATGTACCACATTTGGAGCCGCATTAAAAAAGTCAAAATGGTGGAAGACAGGCAAATTTGAAGAAATTCAAGTGCCTATCCATATCAAAAGACTAATTAAGCAAGAAAAACAGGTGATATTATTCCAGATACACTAGGAAGACAAAGGTATCTATTCGTTTTAAAACAAGGTAGTTAGAATTACGAGCTAAATATTGAAAGCAATGGCAAAATCAGGATTGTACATGAGGTGTGGTTTTTTTTTTTCCTATCGGCAAAGAAGAAAATTCATCGTTGCTAAAAAAACAAGAGTTAGTGGTGGGAGTCGAACCTAGGACTCTTTGCTTAATTAGAGAGTTCCCAACCACTGAACCACGGTTGTTGTTGATGTTATTAATCTATGTATCTAATATATATACTAAATTAAGCTTTAAATGGTATTTTCCAACCACAAAATATTTATAAGTTATTTTTTTATTATTTTATGTATGCCGAATTTTGGGTGCCGAACTCACATTTCCAAATCGAATTATACACGTACGTATACCGTTTCGAATTACTGCCGAACAACGAACCGTTGACCGGATTGTTGACCGAATTTGAACTATCCGAATTCGTATAATACTCGTACGTTTGCCGTTCCAAACTTGTATCCGTATCCCGAATTGCTAACTACCCTATACAAAAAAAAAAACAAAACAAAGCCAACTAGCACAGGCTACTAAAAGGCCGAAAAACCGAGCAACACTATAATACAGGGAGTCTAATTTACAATTTTGTCTATCTTTATCAAAAGGCTGACTAACGAAGGTACGAGTGACCTCCCAAAATCTTGAGTGACCTTCCTAGTGGGACAAAATTTTGGAATTCGTCTAGGAACGTATTTCACAGATACACATCAACTTATTTGTGTATTTACTGTATAGGTTAAAAATGAGATCTATTTTGTGTTTTTTACGTAATAGAAGGAGGTTCGGCCCAAAAAAAAGAACCAAAACCCCCCATTCGAACCTATATTTTCCCCTAAATATTACCTGCAAATAAGAACAATTTGGCTTAAAGATAGAGAAAATTTTGAGCCGAACCACATTTGTTGTGAGCCATTGATGGTTCGGCTTGTAATTGTTTCTATCGAATGAGCCGAATCTAGTATATTGTTGCTAAAATATTTAACCAGGTTCGGCTTATTTTGTCCAAGTATCGAATGAGCCAAACTTGGTATGTTGTTGCCAAAATTTTAACCAGGTTCGACTTGTTTAATTTGAACCTCGTTTGAGCCGAATTGTTCTTCAGAGGTATAAGCTCCGCTGAGTAATTTCAGTGATACGAATGAGCCGAACCTGCATCTGGTTAGCCGAATCTAAGGAAAGATGATAATTTTTGATAGATTCAACATACAAAAACGAGATTAATCATGGTGTATAAGGTATATGAGATGAAGGTTCTGTTGGAAAATTGGAGCAAAACTAGGGTGAAAAGAATCGTTGTTACCGAAAACTTCAAGGCTCTTATGCAGATTCTTTTAGACAATTATTCGACCCTTCCAATAATTGGCAAGTACAACAGGTCTAGCGAATATTGCCTTCAGGATACTTGAAGCCTCACAACTTGTTGAAATCAAAGTTTGTACTACCTTGATTCAACCAGGAACACACAGGGGAGAAGATAAGAAGTTCTGATGATGCTTATAGAAGAAAGAAAGTTTGATATATTTGAAGTGAAATCATGGGAGACTATTTATAGAGGTATTCACGTCTGTTGATGAATTGGTACCTTTTCATCAACAGGTTTCTCTTCACGAATGGAGGCGTCCTTTCATCAACAACCGTCAATGGTGACTGTTGGAAACCGAAGATTCTCGAAAGGTTTTTAACTGTCATCCAGAAACCTAATTTCAAAAATTCTTCCGGGGGCGTTGCCCCCTAGACCCCCTATGTTGTGGTGTTGAAAATATTCCAACAGGTTCATCCAACTCCCCAAACTTTTTCGATTTTGGGGGAAAATTGCCCAAAACCCTAATTTTTTTCTCTTTTTTTCTTCTCAACCATAACCCAAAACTTAAAACTAAAAATCTGATTTTTTTTAGTTAAGATTTAGGTAGATTTGTCTTTAAGAAAGTAATTCCCTCCCCTTTATATCTAGTCGTATCATTTCCTTTTACCAACCCAAGTGAGGTCCAAACTATCCCTTGTGTGACTCCGTTATATCGACCACAACCGCCACCATTATCACCAACTCCTCCTCCGTCAGGACCAACGTGATTTCCGCCTCCACCTCTGTTCCTGGCATTAATGAACTTTCTGGAAATAATCCCAATAGCACAGACACATCTTCTTCAAGAAGCAAAGTTACTATTACCACCATCTTTCTTTCATCTTTCTTTCCGAAACCTCCTATGTTCCGATAGAATCCACCAGAAAGACTATGTTAAACCCATCAACATAACCTTGGCCAACTCTTCCTCCTTTGTGTCCTGAGTAACAACCTCCTTGAGTAGCCACAAACTACTGGAGAGAAGGACCAGATTTATAGAGATTCAATACAAACTAGTGATTTTCCATATTACCAAACAAGAATTCACAATTATCTAACATAGGAGACTTCCAAACGCGGGGCGAAGAGTAACCATAAAGAGCGCAATACACAATAACAGTTGACTCAATACAACTCGGCCAAGAAAATCAGAATCCAGTTACACAAGCATCTGGTTTGATTGTCGTCAAAACAAGGATGGAGACAAAGAGTAATATCGAACTTCCAGCAAGACTAAAGCAGCCCAGACTAACGATGGTAACACTGAATTCAACCAATCTAACCGAGGATTGAATACACAACATGTAATTCTCCACCAATTTCACCTCTAGATAACAACATGCATCATCGAATCCTTGAATTAGACAACATGAACAAGAAAAAGCAACCATTTGGCTGATGTCCGAACACTTACTGTAAATCCCATTTGAGTGCTTTGTCTCCCAGCCACAGACATATTTCTTCTTTGGGACCACTGTAGACTAACTCTGGAGTTGTATGTTACACGTAAAAATACCCCAGAGGTTAAGTACCAAAATTGAAGGTAAGTTTGTTTGATTATGAAGAAACATTTAGTTGTATCATTATTTTATTAAAATGCAATAAAATCACAAAGAAGAAGTTTTGAACATCAAATCTTCCTGATTTTAATATTGTTGAGTCAGTCACATCATAATCATCAATTGATAGTAGTTCTCATGATTGAAAATTATAGCCATTGCTGCAACAAAATTTGCTTACAAAAACTTAAGCAACTACATTTGCTTGTTATAAGGTCCCAACTTAAATATAAAACGTTTGATGATTTTTTAAATAAATCCTAGTTCCACATCTTCAATATCCACTTTTTATTGTTTGCACTATGGCATATAGAGCTTCCAGAACGATCAGACACGAAGGAAATAGTATGAAAGAACAAGTCTTTGAGCATCTCCAACAGTGGGTGGAAAAATTCCTATGTGGAGGTCTTATTTAGACTTTTATTTTGAAGGGTTCATGTGGATTAACCTTAAAACTAGAAAACTATCTCCAACAGTGGGTGTTATAACCTTTAAGATATCTTATGTGGATAAAATCTTAACCATTTAATTTAATTTAAAATAATTATTAATGGAAAGAAATTAAAATTGAGGGTCTTCCCGAAAGTCTAGTTAAGACTTTCTCTAACACCTTTTGTAGACCATGTCATCACTCCTAAACTTCAAAACCCCACTATTGGAGATTCATTTTCAATATTGGGTCTTAGATCTTATGTGGCAATAAAATTAATACCTCCACTCACTATTGGAGTTGCTCTTAGTAGTTTATTTTAAAATTTACCATGCTTTCGACGAAATTTTAGGAGAAGAAAAAAAGTAAAGAGAAAAACAAACCACTTATGGAAATTTTAACCAATAGAAAGGGTCAAAATGTGCACCCGGTTTATAGGGTGTGCACATATTTGCACTCGTCATTATATAGCAACCCTGTTTCTCATAAAATTGTTTATATACGTTGGAATCCGCCTATTGATGACTTTGTTAAATTGAATGTAGACAATTCAACAATGACAGAGGTGGTGCAGGTAGTGCTGGTGTTCTCAGAGATAGCAACAGAAATTTTTTGGCTGCTTTTGCTCGTTATAATTACAGGAATTCAAGCAATATGACTGAACTTTGGGTTGTCAGAGACATGCTTAAACCTGCTGTTCAAAAGGAGTCCAGAACATTGTAGTTGAAGGAGACTCGCAACTGATTATCAACTTTTGTGAAGGAAAGGTTAAAGGGAATTGGTTTTTTGACAACCTCCTCAAGGATATCAACAGTTTAGCATCGTTTTTGTTATAACATCTCTTTCCAGCAAACATATAGGGAAGGTAATACCACTTATGATTTTTTGGTTAAAAAGCAGTTAATGAATGTATCTATAATGTTTGGGATGGTATCCCCCCGGAATTCTTGTGTTCTAGTTTGTATGATGACAATATGGGCAGAGCCTTCCCCAGGATTGTAAGTCTCTAGTTTTGGCGTTTTAATACACCTCCATTACAAAAAAAAAACAAAAAAACTTGGAGGATCCTATGCACTATTAAGTATGGTGATTTAGGAGTGTATGCCATGGAGGATGCTATGCAATATTGCTATTTGGCATCTTGCTTCTAGACAAGGGTTCAGCAGGTGAACATTTTGAGGCAGTCTGGAGTGCCTGGTTTGAGTCTCAGTTTTGATCATGCACTTACTATATAAAAACAGGTTTGTGGTATTGATAATTCTTCATTCTCTGGCAGTCAAATACTTCGATGTTGTGAAGAAAAATCTACCTAATCGGTTTGTTATGACGGAGCGTGATTCAGCCCTGTGGCAGAGCAACAGAATCAAACATGCGCAAGACTATTTGTTGGCTATTCTGATTGATGGGATTAAACAAAAACTTGAACCTCGTCATCATTTTAGAGCTATCTTGCGTTATCGGCTTGGTATCCCTCTTTTCGAAGAAGGTGACTCATGCTCGAGTTGTGGCAGGGAGATGGATATTTTTGGGGAGCACGCTCTGCATCGCTCAAGTGGGATTCGTCTCAAGTACAGACACGACCTGGTTCGTGATACATTTGCTGATATTTATTATCGTGCGGGTGTCCTTGCTAGGAAAGAAGTGGATTTGGGGTTTCTTGCAGACACCGGCTTGGCTCTGAGACCTGCATATATCTTAGTGCATAACTGGGACCATGGGCATGATGTGTGTATGGATATCAGTTGTTTCTCCTTTCACAGGCGGTGGGGTATTCACTTTTGTCCCTGGCAAGGCAATTGATGATGCTGTCGCTCGTAAGAGGGACAAATATTTTAAGAAATGTACTGCTCAGAGCTTTGGTCTTTGCGTGCTTTTTTTCACCACTTTGGGGGAGCTGGGTTGTGGAGGGTAAAACCCCTCGGGACACATGTCAGAGATCCAAGAAGCAAGATCACACCAAAGGAAGAAGTAGCGAAGCTTCATACTCAAACCAAAGAAAGATGAGACCGAGGACACCGAGTAAAGAATCAGAAGAAAGGGATTCAGATCCTGCCTCAAAAGACCGAAGCCCCAGAACCATCTTCGGAGTACCGCCGAAGGAACCGCCTTACTCGACAAGGACTGACACCACCACGATTGAGTCAATTGTCTTATTAGCTGTAAACCACCCAAGCTCGGCCTATATAAGGCGAGCTTGGAAAACATTGTAAGGGTTGGATTTTTGGGATGTAGCCTAAGTGGCGAGAGAGGGATTAGGTCTGTATCTCCTCTAGCTCCTTAGGATCCATGTAGCAGTAAAATAGAAATATAATCTATTATACGCTTTATTCTTTGATTAATGAGTCTTATACATGTCTTCGGTATTGTTCTTGAGGTCTTCGTACCTTGAATAATGTTTAAGTAACTGTGTGTGTGAGTATGAGATCTGAGGGCTATAGAACATGATGCACCTATGCAGATTTTATACCCATACAGTTGGGCGCTAGAAACAGGGACTGATTAAAACAACTGAGGGTTTGCCTGTGATTTTTCGGGTTTTCAAATTTTTCATAAACTTTCTCATTTCTTAGGATTTTCAAACCTTGTTCTTTAAAAACGCTCCAATACCTTAAACGTCTAAAGATCCTTAAAAACTTTAGCATGTTCAAGGGTTTTACGAGCAAATCATCAAATAATCAGATCAACGTCTAAGGATTTCAAACCTTGACATGATGAAATCCATTTCACGCATGGTAATTTACTTTCATAATAAATGTCTTAAAATTAGGACCAGCTATGAGAAAACGATTGTGAAAATCTCTAGACTTGCTTTTAGGGTTTGCAAGGTCTCTGCTATACTTAGAAATTAAACTTTACGAAGGAATTGTTGGAAAAGATAGTTTTGGCTAAAGGACAAAATATATAGTTAGGGATGTATCTAAAAAGAACGAATACGACTTACGCTAAAAACTCGCACGATAAAAACCGTTGCAACGTACAGACCTACATGGCAGACATAGTACACTGCAACAGCCGCCTTGGACCTCACGGGTTTTTTGTCTTCTGACAGGTTGCAACCAGAATGCCTTCGAAATCTGAGCAGGCTCCAAAGCAACGAGTGGGATCTTCGAGGCAAGGGACCGGCTCCTCGAGGCATCATTACACCAGATTCTCGACAAGTAATGGGTTGTTACCCGAGGTAGCGGCAAGCACAGTCCAACACAGAGAACAAGTAAACGAAGATGAAGTACATGTAGAGGACTTAGGCCCAGATGGATAAGGATTCCCAGAGGCTGACGAGCTACCTCGACAGCAAGTGCAAGAAGAAGATGGAGAAAATGAGGAAGATGAAGATGAAGTGGCTGTTCCTAGCAAAGACATGCCTTTACACCAACCAACCGAAGAAGATACAGCGAGAGCTGTACGGTTCAGAAAGTTAGTCTTGAAAAACAGAAAGATAAAAAAATTAAAAAAGCAACTAGCCGAGGCAAATAAAAAGGTGGCAGAAAAATCAGCATCAAATTACAAAGGAAGCAGCGAAGGGCACTCTCGTCCAAACAATGTGAAAAAGAAGGGGTACCGAAATACTACCAACTTTTCGTTTTGGCTCGTGAGTCTTATGGTAAAGAGTTTGGACGATCTCAAAAATCAATATCCAAACCTCTAACCGGAGTAATCTCGACAGTTAGGTAATAACGTACTACTTGGTGCTTTAATTATAAATCAGAGTTATAATGCGGAAAGTAAAAGCACACAAGACACCAAACGTTTTTTTAACGAGGAAACTGCCTTGCAGAAAAACCTCGGGACCTCGTCCAGTTTGAACACCGCCCAGTACAAACTGACTACAAACACTAGCCTACTATAAGACTTCGGTCTGGGATGTAGCAGAGACCAACTCAAGCCCTCCAAGCGAATTGGCTACTGTCGCCTTCCTTACGTCTCTGGATCCCCCACAGATCGTCACGCACTTGATTCCCCTAGCTGACGTCCTTTACAGGCCTAGGAGTTGCTTTGACCGATGCCAAAGGCTTTTGTCAGCAATACTGGGTTTTAATCCAAAACTGTTGACTTATGGTGTAACTGTCCTCTATCAGTTTACCATAAATAAGATGACTTCCTTCGGATTGTCAAATCCAGGTCATACGGAAGTCTACTTAACAAATCAGGGCTGACATGCACCTTGCAACGCCCAATCTGTATCTACCTCAGTTATAGATGAAGAACCACTAGGGAACTTGTATAACTGGAGCCAACTAGGTCTTACAACACCGAGTGCAGCCGTGCGTTGCTACCTTTCCAACCTTTACGTAACTTAACTAGTTCTTGAATAGCCGTATAGCAGAAGAGACGGACTTTAGAATAGACAAGAACTAAGATAGGTTACTGAGGTTACAGGTGATTCTGATCAACCGCTGAGGGATCGATCTACCTGTGCTTCCCAACTCTCAAAGGAAGTCTTTATAGTCGTAGGGAGTTCCCAGAGGAGCTGCAACCTATAGAGGATGACTATACCACAACAAGCCTTCACCGAAGTGAAAAGAGTTTACGCTACTCTCCCTGAGGACCTTCACGTATGCTTGATGCTTGCGGTATTTGTCCTTAGACACCTCTATTTATAGCACTCAATAAGATAGGTTGCTTTGGAATTAAGCAATCCATTACTTGTCCCACAAGTTAAGGAAACCCTAAACTTGCCAACCAAGTAATACAGATTAATCTCAATTGAAATTCCTTTTTAGATTTATCTGCCAAGTGTTTTGTTGGCTCTAAAACACTTCAAGATAGGAATCCAACAGACCAGAGATAATCTTATCTTATTGACTCATTGAGGATCGTTAGATGGAACACAAAAGGTATTTATGTTTCACACAAGTCCATCTAAGAGATAAAGGAGTTGGAATTTGACTCAAAGTGAAAATCTAGAAGATATTCACGCAATTTGACTTTCCAGAAACTTCTCTGCGTCAGGTACACGTACAGGTTCGTGTACTAATGCGACACAGGAGATTTCTGGACCAGGTACGCGAAACCGGTTCGGGTACCGTCCAAGTCAAATTTTGGTCAAACTCTGAATCCGCTGGAAGAACTGGGCTGAGCCAGAACTTAGACATGAGAATGTCCTCAGCTATGATCCATGGACTCTTTGTTCAAGAGTACTCCTTAGATTCATCCATATCCAACATAACAGTTTGCAAGCAAACTATTGAAATGGTCATATGGCGTCGAATCTATCTCATATGTTCTTGATTCACAGTATTCGTGGGATCAAACACTGGTCATGACATAAAGCCATGTTACACAAGAACACGATCTCAATCGCTACATTACTACTAAAGTAGTCGACTATATTTCGAAAGAATAGAGAAAGTAGAATAGAAGAATAATCCGTAAAGTCATAACTCCTACTAACCTTTTGTCGATGAAGAATAATTGATGTCTTCTTTGTCTTCACAGTCTTCGTCTTCAAGGTCTCTACTACTCTGTCTATATCCCATTTCCGAAATCTAAACTCTAGTAGGCTAAATCAAGAATTGTATTTTGACACCTAAAACTGACAACTAGCTTGACATACCAACGCTAGTGGGTTTGACCGGACAATGCCCTAACACAATGTATCTCAATCAAAGGGACACTCTGCATACATCAAGACCAAGGGCGTCAGCCAAGGCCATGGAATCACAGTATCAAGCAAAAGGACCGAACCGGGTATACATCCGAAGGAAAGAAGCATACAGATATTCAGCGAAGATAACCAAACCAAAAAAGACGTTGAAGCTAGGGCACTACAACAAGTAATGTTGGACCAGATCAAGACGCTCCGAGCTGAACTCTTCGACAACAGGATCCAATCAAGCGACAGGATTAAACTCACGCAAGCAATGAATGATGTCAACTGCTCACCCCTAAGCCCAGAAATCCTCTCCAAGGTGATTCCTATAAAGTGCACTATGCCCACCTTCACGTCAATCTTTGACGGCTCAGGAGACCCGACCTTGCATATCAAAATGTACCTCCGAGTCTTTTTAGCTTACACTGATCGAGACGAAGTACTCTGTAAATATTTGCCTTCCAGCTTGAAGGGAGAAGCCCTCGCTTGGTATGACAACCTCACAGCCAGCTCGATCTCGTCCTTCGAGGAGCTGTCCAAAGTCTTTATACTACACTTCTTATACAACAACTCCTCCAAGCCAGGAGTGGAAAAACTATTCAGCATAAGAGTACGACCAGGAGAGTTTACCAAAAGTCTGATAGACAGATGGACTGAACAGTGCGTAGAGGTGGGAAATGGAGCTACAGAAAAGGACAAAGTACGAGCATTCCTCAACGCTCTTAATAAGATCCATCCTTTGTATGATAGGCTCTTCTCCAAGAACCTCGAAACGCTGCAAGATCTCCGAAAATACCTGAAGGAGCGAATTACCTTGGAAGAAATTAAAGAACAAGAAACCTTGGGGAAGGAATCCATTTTAAAACAGGTTCACTCAATAAACAATTTATCGCTCGAAGAACGAAGTCAAACAATGAATAACCAACCTGGGGATCCGTCGAAGCGAGAAAGACAAGAGGATAATGGTCGCTACGGAAACGAAGGCAAACTCGGAGATGGCAAGTACTACGACAATAGAAAATACAATGATAACAGTGGAAACAACTCTCGAGGAGAATTTGAAGGAAGCAGCATCCAGCAAGGACAAGGAAACATAAAATTTGGGACAACTAAGCCAGGATTCCCTGCCTTTCACGATATAAAGCTGCCGAAGCTTTGCGTGCCCATCGAGGATGCTCTTCGGACTATCGAGCAATCCGAATTTGCTAGTGAAATAAGATATCCCAGAAGCAGGGGTAATCAACCAAAACACACAAAGAACTCAAGAGATTACTGTCAGTTTCACAAATTCTACGGGCACACAACAGAAGATTGCGTTACGGCGCAAGACCAAATTTATTTCTTCATCACCAGGGATAAATTCAAGCACCTCTTAGAGATCCCGAAGCCGCCACTAAGTCAGCCACAGCTGAAAGAAGAGCCAAAGCACGAAGCGTACGTGATCACAATCGATCGAGACATCCTTAGGTTCGGTGCTTGTAATTCCATCGTACACACAAAAGGCCTCGAGGGGATCCAGACAGACCGAATCCATAAGAGGGATTTTAAAGGAAAGGAAATACTCAGTGTAGTCACAAAGAATCATCTAGAAGAATGGCAAAAGCAACCCGTATTCTTTTCTGCAGCGGACATCCCCAACGAGGGAAGATCACACAACGACCCTTTGGTCATCACCCTTCAAATGGGAAAGATAGCGATGCCAAGAATACTCGTGGACCCCGGGAGTTCTGTTGATATACTCTTTGGACAAACATATGATAAGATGATGGGAAAGAAAGCTTCTTTGGTGCCCTCATCGTATAACATATTCGGATGTAATGGAAAACCATTGACACCTCGGGGGGAGCTAATGTTAACAATTCATGTGGGCAAACAAAAGCAACCAACATTATTCTGTGTAGTTGACATAGATTCTCCCTATAACACTATCGTGGGAAGGCCATGGTTGCATGGCATCATGGGAGTAGCCTCAACCTTGCATCAAAAGATCAGGTTTCCAACTCCAATGGGGATCGCGGAAATACCAGGCGACCCCTCCGAAGCTCGTGCCTGCAACGAAATAGACATTCAGGCCAAAGAAGGTAGTAAAGGATGCTTGGGGCAAACTAAGCAACCAAGAATTACAGATGAAAGTATAGAGAAATTCATAGCTGAAATAGAAGCAGGAATGGCAGGCCCTGCAGACAGCGAAAAAGGCACCAGGCCAGACAGCAGCAAAAAGGACCAACGTCCCGACAATAGAGAGCAGTTCCTCGTAGCAGCAGGCTGCCTCCAGACTCCGAATGCACAATCGAGCGAACCTAGCGAAGGCAGGAATACTCACCAAGAACCTTACTGGGCAGGGCCATTTGTCATAGAAAAGCAACTTGGGAATGACACATACATCTTGATCAATCTCGAAGGCCAGAAGTTAAAAACCCCAGTGGAAGGGAAGCATATGAAACACCTCGCCTAGAAAGCAACTTTTTATGTAAGCAACACTCATGGAAAGATTGAATAAATGAAAATCGCACCCTTTGATGCAACTTCTTCCAAAATCAAACTCTAGATCTTGCCAGGGCTGGTAAAAAATCCCACCTGGCTAGGCATAATTGCAAAGGCTTTAACGCCACAAATAAACTGGCCATGACGCTATATCTCCCCTAGTGCCTCGTCGCAAAATAAAAAGGCTTTAACGCCAAGGCAAAAAA